>RCUC01128766.1:0-24326 GCA_003697995.1 Taxidea taxus jeffersonii | reverse complement strand
AGATGTTTCCTATCTTCCTATAGATGGTTCATACCATGGACCACCAGTGATCTCTTAACTACTGGAAATAGATTCATTAGCGTCTTTAAACCTAATCAGATTAAAATGCCAATTCAGAAAACTCATCTCTAAAATTCTGTTCCCCTAGAGCCACTCTTGGTACCAAATAGTGAGTGTTAGGGTTCTCTCGAGACACAGAACCAACAGGATATACAGGCATACCTCACTTTAGTGAACTTTGCTTTATTGTTTTGCAGATACTGAAGGTTTGTGGCAAGCGGGTGGCAAGCAAGTCTCTTGGCACCAACAGCATTTGCTCACTTTGTGTCTGTAGGTCACATTTTGGTAATTCTTGCATTGTCTCAAACTTTTTCATTATTGTATCTGTTATGGTGATCTGTGATCAGTGATTGTTGATGTTGCTATTATAATTTGTTTGGGAGTACCACAAACTATGCCCATATAAGACAGCAAACTTAATCCATAAATGTTGTGTATCTTCTAACTGCTCCACTGAACAGCCCTTCCTCTATCTCTTTCCCTCTCCTTGGGCCTCCCTGTTGCCTGAGACACAACAATATTGAAATTAGGCCAATTAATAATCCTACAGTGGCCTCTAAGTGTTCAAGTTAAAGGAAGAGTTGCATGTCTCTCACTTTAGATCAAGAGCTAAAAATGATTAAGCTTATTGAGGAAGGCAAGTCAAAAGCTATGGCAGGCTGAAAATGAGGCCTCTTGTGCCAAACAGTAAGCCAAGCTGTGAATGCAAAGGAAAAGTTCTTGAAGGAAATTAAAAATGCTACTCCAGTGAACACATGAGAGATAAGAAAGTGAAACAACTTTATTGTTGATATAGAGAAAGTTTGAGTGGTCTGGCTAAAAGATCAAAACAGCCACAACATCCCCTTAAGACAGAGCCTAATCCAGAGCAAGCCCGTAACTCTCTTAAATTCTGTGAGGGCTGAGAGAGGTGAGGAAGCTGCAGAAGAAAAGTCTAAAGCTGGCAGAGGATGGTCCATGAAGTTGAAGGAAAGGATCCAGCTCCTTACCAGAAAGTACAAGATGAAGCAGCAAGGACTGGGGGAGAAGCTGCAGCAAGTTCTCCAGAAGGTCCAGCTACAACAGCAATGAAGGTGGCTACACTCCACAACAGGCTTCCAGTGTAGATAAAACAGCCTCCTACTGGAAGAAGATGGCATCGAGGACCCTCATACTTAGACAAGAGAAGTCAGTGCCTGGTTTCAAAGCTTCAAAGGATAGGCTGTCTGTCTCATTGGGAGCTAATGCAGCTGGTGACTTTGAGTTGAAGCCAAACCCATCGACCATTCCCAAAACCCTAGGGCCCGTAAGAATTATGCTCAATCTATTCTGTCTATTCTCTATAAATGGAATAATGAAACCCGGATGACAGTGCATCTGCTTACAACATGGTTTACTGAATATTTTAAGCCCCCTATTGAGATCTATTGCTCAGAAAAAAAAGATTCCTTCCAAAACATTACTGCTCATTGACAATGCACCTGGTCACCCAAGAGCTCTAACAGAAATGTACAGTGAGATGAATGTTGTCTTCATGTCTGCCAACACAATATCCATCTTGCATTTCATAATAAAATAATAAAAATAATAAGTAAAATAATAAAATATATTTCATAAGGCTATATAAGTGCCATAGAGAGTGATTCCTCTGATGGGTTCTGGGCAAAGTCAACCGAATCCTTCCTGGAAATGGGATGCCATTACAAACAATTGGAAGAGGACAAAATAACCACATCTACAGGAGTTTGGAAGAGGTTGGTTCCCACCCTCACGGAGGACTTGGAGGAAGTCACTTCAGAGGTGGTGGAAACAGTGAGAACTGGAATTAGAAGTGGGGCCTGTAGATAGGACCATATTGCTGTCATCTCATGATCAGACTTGAACAGACAAGAAGCTGCTTCTCATGGATGAGCAAAGAAAGTGGTTTCTTGAGATAGAATCTGCTCCTGGTAGAGATGATATGAAGACTATTGAAATGACCACAAAGGATTTAGAATCTTACATCAACTTAGTAGATAAAAGAATAGCAGAGTTTGAGAGGATTGAGTCCCATTTCAAAAGAAGTTCTACTGTGGGTGAAGTGTTGTCAAATAGCATCGTAAGCTACCAAGAAATCATTCATGAAAGGAAGAGCCAATTAATGCATCAAACTCCATTGTTGTTTCATTTTAAGAGATTGCCATAACCACCCCAGCCTTGAGCAATCACCACCCTGATCAGTCAGCAGCCATCAACATCGAGGCAAGACCTTCCCCCAGCAAAAACATTGTGATTCGCTGAAAACTTAGATGATGATTAACATTTTTTAGCAATATTTTTAAATTAAGGCATGTACACTTTTGGGGGGGATACAATGCTATTGTCCACTTAAAGGACTATAGTATAGCGTAAACATAACTTTTACATGCACTGAGAAACTGAGAAATTCATTGACTTACATTGTGGTATTGACTTTATTGCAGTGGTCTGGAACCTGTAATATCTCCCAACTATGCCTCTGTGTGTGTGTATGTGTGTTTATATAGAGAGATATAAATTTATATGGAATATGGAAATTTATTATGGCAGTCAGCTCATGCAGTCGGGAAGGCCCAGGAGTCCCAGTCTGCTGTCTTCTAGCTGTTGAACCAGGAAAGTTGGTACTGTAATTTGTTTTGAGTCCAAAGATGTGAGAAAGGGGGAGAGGGAGGCTGATGGTGTGACTCAGTGTGAAAGCTCAAACTGATGGAGTAGACAGATGTCTCAGGTCAAGAAAGGAGAGTAAATTCACCCTTCCTCTGCCTTTTTGTTCTATTTGGGTCCACAATGGACTGGGTGATATCTACCCACATGGGGAAGGAACATCTGCTTTACTCAGTCCACCAAATGAAATGCTAATTTTTTCTGAAAAAACCTTCACAGAAATACCCAGAAATAATGTTTTACCAGCTATCTTGGCATCTCTTAGTTTAGCCAAGTTGGCACATAAAATTAACCATCATAAGAGGCAGGACTCTTAAAGGCCTTCAAATCCAGGTCAAGGATTTAATTCAGTTGAATGTCATGGGGACTCCATTGAAATGTTTGGTCATTGCTTTTATAGGTCAGTGAATGATTCAAAATATGGTATCCTGGAACAAGGTTCAAACTTAAATCCTATCATTCCTATCTGTGAATTTGATCAAATGAATTTCCATAACCTCTATTTCTTTATCTATAGATAATACCAACTTTATGATCATTGACAGGTATATGTGAAGTACATCATTGTGTTTGGTGCCAAGTACTTGATGCTTTAAATTATAAAAGGTACTTTATGAGTATTAATTTGGTGGCAATGTATTAAGTCAATTGATGGGAAGCCAGTTTGATGTACCGTGTTTTTCAAAATATAGTTCCTAGGTCAACTGTGTCAGAACCAGCTTGAATATTTTGTTTAAAATGTAGGTTCTTGATTCCAATCCCAAATCTGATGAATCTGAATACTGGAATGAGCTTTGGAGACCATCATTTTAACATTCTCAGGTGATTCTTATACACATTTAGATTTGAGAACCACTGTGACTGGTTTGCCCTCAGTAAGTATTAGATGTTTCATTTTTGCTGCTGCTGTGAGTTATTATCATCATAGCATAGAGAAATCATAGCCCAACTTGTGGAGGGGCCATCAAAGGCTTCATTTTGAACTGTTTGCATGAATGAGTAGGCTTGGGATGGATGTATAGGGTTTGGCCAGGTAAAGAAAAGGGGAATGTTATCTATTTAGAAAAAAGGCACAAAAATATGGGAGAACATGGCTTTTGCAGGGAACTCCAAAGAGTTCAGAATATGATCCTAATGAAAAGTGTTTAAACTAGAAGGTAGTAAGAGTTGATATTGGATGTTGAAGAAGAGGGAAATGCAGTTCGAAGTTTTGTTTTTAAGCAAGAGTGATATAAGTTCAGATTTGTATTTTAGAATGATTACTCTGGACTGGAGCAATCAAAAGGAGAGGGTCAAAAGGAGGTTGCTGAGATAATACAAGAGAGAAGTTATGGAAGCTTGAAATAAGATTTTGATGAAAGATAAAGAGGGACCTGACTAGAGAGCTAGAATAGACTGGGTTTGCTGACCAATACATTGCTGAGGCCCTGAGTGTGTGTATAGGCACAGTCAGTGATGGTTTCCAGATTTCTCTGGAAGGGTAACTGTAGGGTGGGACTACCCTTCACCTATATGGGGAAGAGAGGGGGAAGAATCAGGTACATGGGGGAAAGATGCTCATGGGCTTTGTTATATCACACTGGAGATGTTATTGAGACATCTAAGTGAAGATATTTTTAAAATATGGGAATATGAAGCTAGTATTAAGAGGAAAGACCTCAGTTAGAAAAGGAAAGTTTGGAAGCCACAAGTTTCTAGTGGAGAATTAAGATATGGGTGCTTATAAAATTTATCAGGAGGTCTTAGAATAAGATAAGAGATTGAAGATTGAGACCTTGAGAAGGAGGCAGAAGAGAAGCCCAAGAAAAAATTGCAAGATAGAGACAGCATTGGAAAAACCAAAGAGTCATATAGGCTCCAGGGAGGAAGAGCCTGAGAAAGTTATTTACTGTGTCAAATGCCATAGAGGTCCTTTAATTTAGTAGTAGAAATTGTCTATGAACTTGTCATTTGGCAAGAGCAGTTTTAATATGAGATTGTGGAGGCAGAAATCAGATTTCAGTGGTTTTATGGCTGAATCGAAGTGAGCTAGTAGAGACCATGACTAGAGACTATACTTATAATTGGGAGAAAGAAAATTTCTTATCTACGTAACTCTTTTAAAAATCAAAGTATAGGGGCGCCTGGGTGGCTCAGTGGGTTAAAGCCTCTGCCTTCAGCTCAGGTCATGATCCCAGGGTCCTGGGATCAAGTCCCGCATCGGGCTCTCTGCTCAGCGGGGAGCCTGCTTCCTCCTCTCTCTCTGCCTACCTCTCTGCCTACTTGTGATCTTTGTCAAATAAATAAATAAAAGCTTTAAAAAAATCAAAGTATATTAAAGATCATTGATTTTAAAAACCCGAATGAACATATTCTATGGAATGTACATGGAAAAAGAAAAAAAAAGTCTCAGGGGATTTTGGTCCTGGACTGTAAGCAAGGAGTGGACTTTGGTAGCAAGGAGTGTCCTGGACTTTGATAGCAAGGAGTGTCTTCCTCCTTTTATCGGCAACCTGTGAGCATCTTGCCAGGCGCCCAGAGATTGTGCAGGAGAGACTTATGGATTGGATGGATGGATGGATACAAAGGCCCAGAATTAATTAATTAATTTTATAGGCCCAAAATTTTTAAGTTTTTTTTTTCTAATTTCAGATGGAGTTGAAAGAAAGGGAACTAAAAGGAACTGTGTTGGGACGCCTGGGTGGCTCAGTTGGTTAAGCAGCTGCCTTCGGCTCAGGTCATGATCCCAGCGTCCTGGGATCGAGTCCCACATCGGGCTCCTTGCTCGGCAGGGAGCCTGCTTCTCCCTCTGCCTCTGCCTGCCACTCTGTCTGCCTGTGCTCTCTCTCTCTAACAAATAAATAAATTTAAAAAAATAAATAAATAAAAGGAACTGTGTTAAAATATTGATACATACCAAGAATGATGCTTTTAATTTTCATATAGCCCATTTTTCTCCCCAGTTTGCCAGGATTGCTCTCTCCCTCTCTCTTCTAATGAGCTCTCTCTTCCCTTTCTCATAATTCCATGTGAATATTTAATCTAAATATTTTAGTATCTTCTAGAGCTTGGAAGTGAGTTAGTATTTTAAAATTTGTATATTGCTACTGGACAGCAAGAACATCAGATCATAGCAGGGATAGAGCTAAGGCCTCTTGGAGCCCTGTGCCCTTCAGCGGAGATTCCACTTAGAAGGCCCGTGTGCTCAGAAGCCAGTCTCCTAGCAGGCAGGGCTGGGGCCACTGCTCCAGGAGTCAGGCCAGGTGGCTCTTGGCCAAATGGTTTCTGAAAATGGGCAATACTGATAAATGTTTAATGCTCCTCCTTCCTGTGCAGCTGCTACAAAGTGCTGTCCTCTTTGTGAAGACCTTGTGTTTGGCGCTATTTTCCCTGATGGTTCCCAATGAATGTTTTAATCCAGCTTCTCATTCTGCATCGCCATTGTCTCCATTTGCCCTTTCCCGTTCTGTCCCTGAAGCCACTGCTTTGATGTCCATTTTCAAGTTTCCGAGGACTCTGAACCAGTAACATTGACAGCAGTTGCTCTCACAGGACTATAGATGAAAAGTGTCAAATGTAAGAAGGAAAGAGAGCAAGCTGCTGTCTCTGGTAGAGCAGGATCAGCCATAGAGGGATGGAGCCATCACCTGCTTATACCTGACTCTGTTCATTTAACCATTCTCTGGCCACGTGATGGCAGGGTTTCCAGTATACTGTACTTGGGCAAGTTTTTGATTCCTCCATGTACTTATATGACACATGCATTAAATGCTCAGCTAAATGGCTGTGTTGTTACTCAAGAAATATTTAGTGAATGACCTTTGGGTCAAACACTGTTTAAGGCACTGAAAACACAGAATTATATAGGGCATAATAGTTCAACCTCAAGAGCCTCACAAGACAGTGGGGAAGGGTGGTAGACATGTATAACAAGAGGATAGGTGGAATTACTAAGTGTGTACATTATTCCCCCTGTAACATTTCCTTGTAATTGTTATAGGAGCAAAGGAGGGGAGCTTTAGGTCTTCCTTTTTGGGCCAACCAGGGGCTACATGGTAGGCATCAAGAAGATTCTACAGGACAGATGGGAGTTGGGTTGGGTTTTAGATGGTAGAGAACAACATTTAAGATGGAATGATGGGGAGAGAGAAAAATCATGACTAGTCCAGGGGAAACCTCTGGTATGGCTGGAGCCCAGGGCATTAGTGGGAATGGGTAGGTAGGAGGGGAGGTCAGGAAGGCTGTGGTGGCCTGATCATGCAGGCTGTATATTCTGTTCACATAATCAGATTTATATTCTAGAAAGACATTTTAAAGAAAGGTGTGTTCAACAGGACAGGTGTCAGATATCCCCGGTACCTGGCCCCACACCCCCTCCCCTTGGCTCCTAGGTATAGGAGATTTAACAATCTCATGGTGAGGAATGGGAGCCATTACTGGCTGAGCCATTCTCCTCAGTGAATAATTCTGAGGGCAAATCTTCCTGTGTCTGTGAATACGATCAAGCCCAAGCTACCCACAGAGGTGATCTTAGTCACTCATCCTTATATTGGCTTTCGCTCCCACCACTGTCCCAGCTCCCTCATTCTTGCTGCCTTGAGCAGGTTCTAATCAAACTCTACATTAGGGCAGGAAGTGAGACACCCAGGCTGGGACAGAAGGTAACCAAAGAGGAAGATCTTGCAGTAGTTCAGGTGAAGATGATAAAGGATCAAAGCAAAATATTAATTGCCATGTTGCCAAATAGGGGAAGGAGACGAGAGGTTTGTAGGAGTGAGAATGGAAAGGTCTCAATGGCCAATTCAGTGTGTGGGGTGGAGAAGAAGGAAGGATTTCTGATGTCTCTTGATCACTGAGAAGGACGGTAGTGTCATTAACCAAGCTGAGAAATAAAGCTCTTAGAACAGGTATATGTGGGGGAGAATATGGGTTCTACTTTCCATGTGAAGAATTTAAGGCATTGTGGGAATCATGGGTAGAGATGCTTTGTAGGAAGTTAGATTCAAGAGTCTAGAGCTTAGGAAAGAGGTCTGTGCTTGGGAGTTTTGTGAATCATGAGCATACAGGAAAGAGAGGGCACCTACAATTATTGAGGGTCTATTATCAGTTAATGTAGCTGTATCATTTAAATGTAGCTCTTTCCCCAGACTTTGAGAGAAGAGGGCAGGGTATGGCTGAGAGTGCCCCGAAAATACCCATACTTCCTGCATCCCATTGTTTTAACTTCCCTTCATGTCACTGTTTTGCTTTTGTTTTGTTTTACTAAGACAGTGTTCATGTGTTAAAAGCTATATTATCAGAGTTTCCTAATTAAATTTAGTCTTCCTAAGAAAGTGACTCATGATAAAGTCCTTTGATCACATTTGAGAGCATTACAGGAAAGAGAGGAGGGCAGAGAGGGAAGTTCACAGGTTAGGTGCTTGGGTTTTATTCCAAGTGTGCTGAGAAGTCATTGGAGAATGCAGCCATTCAAGGATGGTATGTGCTGGGGACCTGAGACCTGCCTGGAATTGGGGGAGTTTATTGGTTCTGTCTGTGTAACCCTTGTCCTTACTTCCCCCTGTCATTCTTCTCAGCTAATTTCTCATCCTTCAAATTTCCTCTGAGGCCAGTGAACCTTTGAACTCCTGATCAAACAGCAGTGGTTCACCTGTGATCCCCCTGTGATTCCAATAAATCCCTGTTTATCTTCAGCATAGCACTGTGCAGTGAAAATATTTACATGTCTGCCTCATGTATATTATAAGCTCCTTGAGGACGGGGGCCAAGGCTTATTTTGACTTTGCATCCTTAGTGCCCACGTATCTACCATATCACAGGCACTACATCATTGTTGAAAAGACCCGAGTATGACACCCAAGGGAATATGTGAAGAAGAGGTAGGACAAGAAATACTGCAGGAGACTCAGAAGGAGCTGCTAGGAAGGAAGGAGGTACTCAAGAAACTATAACCACTGGAAGTAATTTGTATTGTATGGTTAAAAACTGGTAAGCATTATGAAAAAAAAAATAGGGCTTAGGAAGAGAGGAAGGTTGTGGGTTGCATAGGGTAATAATGGTAGGCCTCCCTGAAGAGGTGGCATGGAGCAAAGATGGATAGGGCATGAGGAACTGGCCATTAATAGGAAGGCCTAGGGGCAAGAGCTGCCTGGCAGGCCTGAGGAACAAGGGTGAGGGTGGGTGCGAGCAAACACTGGCTTATATGTGTCCCCACTTGTGCCCATCCATTTGCATCCATTTGCAGCATAGCCCTCTTAAACTCTCAGGCAGTTCCCTTGAACATACCTGCTCCACAAGGACAGGGATGTTCTTGTGTGTGTGTGTGATGTAACTCAGGGGCTTAGTTTAGAGTGGACACTCCGGGACTTGGCGAATGAAAGAGTGAATACAGGAAATCAAGAGGGGGCAAGGATTAGAGTGGAGAATGATCCACAATGGGAAAGGCAACAGAGCAACAGAAGAAAACACTCCGAAAAGAACCTCTGACTTCGGTAAGAAACAAAAAACTTCTGAGAATAAAATTTTCTGTGTGATTCTGAAATTAAACCATCTTCATCCTCCTCTGGCCACTTTATTCACTTGGGTAAGGCTATCTCTCTGGCTTCTGTCTCTCTCTCTCTCTCTTTTTTTAAAAGATTTTATTTATTTATTTGATAGAGAGAGAGATCACCAGTAGGCAGAGAGGCAGGCAGAGGGAGAGGGGGAAGCAGGTTCCCTGCTGAGCAGAGAGCGATGAGGGGCTCCATCCTGGGACCCTGAGATCATGACCTGAGCGGAAGGCAGAGGCTTAACCCATTGACCCATCCAGGTGTCCCTGGCTTTTGTCTCTTGATTTAATATGGGCCCTGTTAAAATTAAAGCTCTAAAGAGCTCTTATTTATTTGAATTATCTATTTTTGTCAACTTCTGTTTATTTATGGTCTCAAGGTCTGACCTAGAGAATGTTTCATTGTTCTCCACAAGGGTTTTACTAGTGTGTTTGGAAAATAGATGGGAATAAGCTACTTAAAGAATTATTTTTAATAGCCCTATCCCAGGGCTCAAATGCAGCAAACATCCCCACTGGGTGTGGCTTCACATCCAAAATCAAATTCAGTAGCTCACTCTTGGAGTATGTACTTCTTGTGTCTGTTTTTTCATAGTATAAAACTCAGAGTTCACACTGACATGAAAATGAAAGAGGGTCAAATGTCTTCTTATAAATAGTAATGTGGTGAAACCACTTAATCTAGGATTCTAGTCTCTGGCACTCACTTTTTAGATTCAACTCATAACTAGGTATCTGTCATAGAAATTTGACATTGTAGGGAATGTGCAAGAGGAAAATGTCTCACTCTTTTAAGAGTGGCAGTCAGTCATCAGAAAGCCAAAGGATAAGATTAGAGGTGATGTCCAGGGCATACAGGCTACAAGGAAGGCTTTTAAGTTCTGGGATTCACTTTCGGTGGTAAAGTACAGTTGTTTTGATAGGGAGAGCTTGCTTTTAGCCATCTCAAATATTTATGTACTTGACTTTTATTCAGCTCACCCACAGAAGAGGAGTACATTCAAAGATAAGCATTTAAACCGCAGAGAAAGGTTGAGGTCCCTAATGGGGAACACTAAAAATGTGTTCTCAGGAAGGAAGAGACATGTTTTATTCAGTAAAAATATGTTTTATTCAGTAAAAGCAAAAGCAAGTATGTAAAATAGCCTTCACTAGTTTTTGCAATTATAGGGATATATGGGAGAAGAAAAATACTGAGGTCCACATCAGTGAAATTCATATAATTTCCAAATGTATTAAGTCCAATTTCCTCCTAGAAGTTGAGTCTGTATCTAGGAGGGTGGTTCTGGTTTGTTTGGGAATGTCAGGAGTGTGGTCCCTGCTGGGTGACCCACTGCTCAGCCTGCTCAGTCTGTCTGTCTGAGCAATCCTCGTTTCCCTCTGCAGACCCTGGGCATCTGGTAGACCATTCTAGCTACCTGGGGTTTTCCCTCAGTACCAGCTTTAGGGTGCAATGCAGTTTATTCTGCTTTGATTCTTATATCCTCTGAAATAACAACACACGTGCTATGAGGATTGACTGCTACAAAAATTTTGAAGTGTCGGAGTTTCAAATGCTCAAGAAATCTCAAAACTATTCTAACCACAGTAGCTGATGGTCTCCCTTTCATTGTGGGCCCGCTTGTCACCTTTCCTCAAACCTCCAACATTCCCTTATGCCTCCTTCCTCCCAGGAGATGACCTGCCTTTGCTCACTGAGGTGCCATCAGAACTACCCCCAACTACCCCCAACCTCCATGTTGTCACTTCCAATGGCCGGCTTTCATTGCTCTCCTTATCCAGCTTTCTAGGAATAGCAACTATGTGTAGTCATCCCTCCTTTGTGTAACTTTTTCTGTTGTCAGATTCTGTAAGTTCCTCTGTCACTACGTGTGTTGTGGCCCTCACTGCCTCGTTTCAGTGGGGCTCTCACACTGAAGCACTGGCTTCCTGGCATTGGCTTCTAACATAGAGTTTAGTGTCTGTGTCCTAATGCAAGAGGAGGTGGGAAAGTACCCGGGATTTCCATTTCAAATAGGATAGACAGGGACGCCTGGGTGGCTCAGTTGGTTAAGCGGCTGCCTTCGGCTCAGGTCATGATCCCAGCGTCCCGGGATCGAGTCCCACATCGGGCTCCTTGCTTGGCAGGGAGCCTGCTTCTCCCTCTGCCTCTGCCTGCCTCTCTGTCTGCCTGTGCTCGCTCTCTCTCTAACTAATGAGTAAATAAAATCTTAAAAAAAAAAAAAATTCAAATAGGATAGACAGGTTGTGTTTCATATGGTAAGGAGTTCGTCAAACTGACAACGTTCAAAAAGAATAAAAACTGTCTACTTGGAACCTTGACCTAGTGAAATTTGAGCCACTGACATGATGCCATTAGTACCCCAACTGGCAGCATGTGATGAAATGAAGATTTTGCCTCCTTTCAGATTTATGGGATATATTGAAATCTCTAAAAGTCTTTGATTTTAAAGAAAGCAACAAACACATGAGCTAAGAATCAGAAAAGAGCAAAAAGACAAGAAGTAAAAGAAAAATAGAAATAAAAAATCACAGAGGTCAAAACACCATTAATGAATTATTGATAGGAGAACATCAGAAGAGTAAGTCAGGAAACCCAGGAGTTGTTTTTTAGACAAAAGCAATCAAATAGGCAAACTTCCAGAATATCTACTCAAGGGGAAGTAGACAACTCAAGGGGAAAAAGACATCTCAAACACACTGAGAAAAGGGATATGGCAACACTTTCACCTCTTGCCTGGGCAGTCACCGAACCCCTTAACTAGTCTCTCAGTTGCCACTCTTGTTCCCTGCCCCAACACTCTGAATAACAGCCAAACAAATCTGCTGAAGATACATTGGATCATGCCCAACCATGCACAGAACCCTTTAGTATCTTCCCATGGTGCTATGGCCAAGTGATTTCACCTGTGCCTGCCTCTTTGGTCTCACCTGCGCTTGCCTTTTTGGCCTTCTTTATCATTACCTGCCTGCCTTTTCTTCCTGCCCTTTTTGCTCTTTACCCTGACGTGCTTATTCTGACTTTGGAGACTTGGCAATGTGGGTTCTTGGCCTTTGGAAACCTGCTTCCCATGAAATCACAGCTCCTCTAGCTACTGTGTTCCAGGCAGGCATGCTTGCCCATGTCCATCACATGGTCTTATCATCTTTTTGTTAGTGCAATCAATCTGTTTACTTCATCTGTGGTTTCCCCCACTAGGAAGTAAGCTCTTAATGGAAAGGATTTCTCAAGGCACATTCACAGCTAAATCAGCATCAGGCACAGTGATTAAATCCCTAAATGTGAAGTGTCCTTAGCAGACATCTTATTAATCGAATCTATAAAGTCAGGGTCAATCGTTGCTTGTTGAGTGAAGAAAGAAATGAATAAGTATAGAGAAGTTTTGAAAGACTATTTAAAAGCTGTAAATGTTAATAAATAAAAAAATTTTTAACTGGACAAAAATGGGAAACTTGAATAGACCAATAATAAAAAGTACATTTAAAAATATATTTCCTCCAAATTCTGGAATAAAAAATTGTAGAACAGGCTCATTTTTTTTTTTTTTTTACGATTTATTTCTTTGGGACACCTGGTGGCTTAGTCATTAAGCATCTGCCTTTGGCTCAGGTCATGATCACAGGGTCTGGGATCAAGTCCCACATCAGGCTCCCTGCTCAGCAGGAAGCCTGCTTCTCCCTCTCCCGCTCCTCCTGCTTGCATTCCCTCTCTTCCTGTGTCTTTCTTTGTCAAATAAATAAACAAAATCTTTAAAAGACAAAAAAAAGATTTATTTCTTTGAGAGAGAGAGTACATGTGAGTAGGGGGAGGGACAGAGGAAAAGAAACTGCAGGCAGACTCACTGCCCAACGCAGAGCGCCGTGCGGGGCTCTATCACAGAATCCATGAGATCATGACCTGAGTGGAAATCAAGAGTTGGATACTCAGCCAACTGAGCCACCCAGGCACCCCCCAGACTCACCTTTTAAGACAGATGCAAAATCCTCCATAAAATATTAATAAATTAAATTTGACAGCACATTTAAAGATAATTGATTATGATAATGTAGGATTTATTAAGAAATACAAGAATAACTACATTAAAATATATTAATAAACAAATCAATAACTTAAAAAGGAAAAAGTTTATCTTGTTAGCTGCTAAAAAGATATTTGTAAAATTCAAGGCTCTTCTTATTGAGATAAGAAAAATCTTTAACACTAGGGATATGAAGGTACACATTTGGGATAGACTATATAACTCTATTTTTTTTTTAAAGATTTTATTTATTTATTTGTTAGAGAGAGCGAGCACAGGCAGACAGAGTGGCAGGCAGAGGCAGAGAGAGAAGCAGGCTCCCTGCCGAGCAAGGAGCCCGATGTGGGACTCGATCCCAGGACTCTGGGATCATGACCTGAGCCGAAGGCAGCCGCTTAACCAACTGAGCCACCCAGGCATCCCAGACTATATAACCCTATTGAACAACAGTTAATTTAAATAAGAAATCCTAGAAGTAAAAAAAAAAAAAAAAAAGAAATCCTAGAAGTATTTCTATTAGAATTATGGGGGAACCTCAAGGATGTCTGGTGTTACTATTATTCACCATTCTCTGGAAGTTCTGGGCAATACAATTAAATATCAAATATAATTAAGATATATAATTATTTAAAAGGAGGAAAAATTGCAATCAATATTGTCTACTTGAGAAAGTGCCAGATAGTCAATTAAAGACCCATTTCATTTGATAAAGAATCAGCAAAGTGGCTGAATGTAAGACATGTATCTAAAAATTGATAGCTTGCTTCTATACCAGCAAATTGTTGCATTCTTTACCTGGCCTAAAACAGTTTGTCATAATTCCAAAGTGGAACCAGAGTTGCCTTCACTAAGAAAATATCACTCCCCACTGTTTGTGGTTTTGCTTTTTCTTGCTTGCTCTAAGAAGTCTGCCACATACCACTCCCCTAACAGAGAAGTTTGGAGGCTAAGGAAGCAGTACTAAGTCTTAAAGGTAAGAGCCATTTAGATAAAGTAGAGGTGTGTGTGTTTGGTGGGGGAGTGGGGGCAGGGGGGCATGAACATACAACACAGTGTTCTTATGCTGTGTAAAGAGTGGCTTGCAAAAAGAATTACCAAAGGAATCAATTTCAATTGGTACAAGTTGAATAATTTAAGACCTTTAAGTGTTCCTTTTTGGAAAAAGAAATCAAGTTAATTGATCTCTGAGAATGATGAACCCTATGAGGCAATGAAATTGAATGGAAGAAAAAGAGTGGCACCCTCTTCCTAAGCAAAGGCATCAGAAGACTATGAGTTTAGCAGTCCTTAAGTTGTACTATAGCAGGCATTGCAAATCAGAGGCTTCAGCTTCCAAGAAAAGAGCAGCACACACATTGGGTGAAAAACTCTGTTGTTCCCACATCACACTTTCTTTTTCCTCCTAGTTAAAAAGAGAGTTTCTGTTAGGAGGGGCATCTTCTGGCCTGGTGACCCCAAAGACCAGCTAGCCTGTGGGCTGCTGCTCGCTTCACGCCATCATAAGTTTTTCCCAGTCTTTGGCAACATGATTGAAGGACAGCGTGGTATATACATACGTGTTTGGATCAGGTTGTGAACTCTTTCCTGGGATGAATGATCTTTGTTTTTGAGAACATGTCATCTCTACATTTGTAGCTGTTACAAACTCTTTACTTTGTTTTTGTTTGCTAATTGTTTAATGACCTTACTTGGAGTCATGGAATGCTACTGTTCTATCTGCCTAACTCTTCTCTCCCCTTTGCTCTTTCCAATACATCTCATCCCATCTGATCTCATTTTATTTTATTTTGTTTGCTTGTGTATTCATTTATTCCTTTATTCCACATATATTAACTGACCATGGAATTTAGTGGATCTTTGGCCAAAACTAAAACAAAACAAAACAAAACAAAACAAAAAACAACTTTGCCCCTATTGAAACACACTTTGAGCTTCATCGTTTCCTTAAACTTCAATGTGGGTAAGCTTTAGATTCTCTCCTGAGAGGCTGGAGTGGAGAGAGAGACAATGAGAGAGTTTGGAATCCTAAAGAGAATGGAAAGGATCTAGAAAGATGCATAGGAAGTCACCATGTTAAACTTAATCAGTGTCCCAACCTTCTAGGCATCTGAGTGGATGGATGTTGATTTTGGTAAATTCACTAGCATCAATCAAAGACATTGTTCTTAAATCACACAGACTTTAAACATGATTGAAGGAAGATTTGACACATGAAAAGCTACTGGATCTCAACACCAGGGAAAATCTGGGTCTCATTCTTTAGATGTCTAACTTGGGGTGAGTTTGTAAAACGTATAAAAGCCAGATGAAATTGGAATGAGTCAATCCCAACCAGTACCCATTCCTGCCTCTCTCCAACACCAAGTGTTTTAAAGGCAGGGGCTGAGTCTTGATCATTATTCCTGGTGTTTAACATAGTGCTTAGCACACTGCTAGTGCTGAATCAGTACTTACTAACTGATGAAATGAAAAGGTGCTGCATGATGGCTCAGAGTGCCAAGATCCTATTCTTGAATTAAGCCTTGATTCTGTCTTATGGTGGGATCCTATGAGAAATAGCTGCTTGTAGGGTAAACCTTTCAGGAAATCAAGACTTTGGGAAATTGTTTCTTTTGACCCCAATTTTCTAACATGTCATTTAAATTTATGAGGGAGAAGACAGAGCCAATAAACTTCCCCCAATTCCAGGCAGTTCTCTTGAGTTCGCCCATACACACTGTCTTTGAATGGCTGTACCTTCCAATGACTTCCCAGTGCACTTGGAATAAAATCTGACCCCCTCGCTGCATATGCAGCCTTTTCCCTGCCTGTCTCCTTGTGTGCTGTGCTAGAATGTGATAAAAAGAACCTCTGTCCTCACCATGAGTCCTTTCTTAGGAACGTAAAACCCAATACACTGTCAAAACCATGATATTAGCACTGTTGGTGTATGAATGCTTGCTCATTGAAAAAGACAGCGATGGGAAATGAAACAGTGGGATGGCGGAAAGAAGGGGCACTTTCACAGAGCCCTTGGCCTGGCCTCTCCTCTCCTCAGAAGGCCTGGGAAAAGAGCTATGTTTAAGACTGAGCTGGCCCTGAAGAGCAGGGCCTTCATTGTGCTGAGCTGGGTTCCCCACTGAGCTGCCACTCAAATGGCAGCATGAATCGAAGTCAGCAACCCCGTTGCCATGACCAAATGGGCCTCCGGGTACCATCTCCACTGGGAAGCTGTTGTGGGAAAATGTCGCTGCTCTAACCAGCATCCCCAGTACCATCTCCACCAGCACTTTTGGAGTTAAAGCTCTAAGATTAAATCCCTTCTTCTACTCTCATAACCTAGAATGAGTTACTGCCTATGGTGAGTTTCATCCAGTAGCCTGAAGGCAGGAAAGAGGAGAGGGATTGATTGGCCCTCCTCTCCTGAATGCAGTTGTCTTCCTGGAGGAGAACATTCTGATTCACATTCCTTTGGTGTCATTGCCAATGCAATTCACAGTTCAGAGATGTATTCAGTTGGGATTACCCAGGAGCGAAAGAAGCAAAATCTGCAACTCCAAATTTAAATTGAATCGTTGTCTAGTTAATCTTTTATAATTAACTACTCCGTGTACTGTCACTGATCATTTCAAAATCCTAAGTCCCAAATCTAAGGTAATTAGCATCCGGTAATGTCATTATCCTCTTTTGATTCCATTTGTGTCATCTTCACTACTTTTGAAGGTACAGGATCCAGGTGTTGTGAGGCTTAGACTTTTTCAATTTTCCATTCCTTAGTCTTAACTGCTATAGCTTAAGCTCATCTAATTGTTTAGAAAATGTTTGATTTCAGAGTAGTCTTGGGTTGATGGAAGAGGTGCAGAAATGGCCCAGAGACTTCCATCCCTGTATCCAGCATCATCTATTAACTTCTTACATTACTATGGCACATCTGTCACAACTGAGGGAGTCACATTAGTGTGTCACTATTTAACTGTATACTTTACTCTGATTTCACTAGTTTTTTCCTAATGCTCTTTTTCTGTTCCAGGAGCCTATCTAGGTGACTATGTTCCATCTCGGTGTCATGTCTTCGTAACCTCCTTTGGTCTGCGACAATTTCTTATTCTTTCCTTGCTTTTCATGACCTTGATGGTTTTGGAGAGTATTGGTCAGGTATTTTGTAGAATGTCCCTCTGTTGGAAAGTACGAAATCTGACAACCACGAAACTACCCCAAACACAGCAAAGGGCCCTCGAGATGAGATGGCAGGTAGTGAGGGAGAGGCCTGGAAGCCTGGGTACCAGATGTGGGTGTGAAGAATTTGTCCTGGAAGAGGCTCCTCCAGCCCTGTCTCCCCAATTGGCGCTCCATAGATCAGAGATAGATTTGCTCAGCTGTGTCTTTCCTGTGCTGTGAGCAAAATCAAATGATAATTTCCAGAGAGTAAGTTTGGGGCTAGTCTAGGAACTGTCAAAGAGAAATTATTCTGACATGTGAAAATGGCATAAAGCGTTTATTCAAACAATTGCAAATGGAGTGGACTATTGCAGTGGGGAAGAAAGATTGAATGCAACTCAGAATATGATAGGAACAAGTGGGGATTTATGAACAACTGGCAGGATGAGACAGCGGATGGAAAATTACTAGAGTCGTCAGTAAAACTAGACTCCAGAGACCAAGGACAGGGACCAAGGATGAAGCCCAGTCGAAAAGAGGGCTGTGGAGCCTGATTGAGATTTTGTCAAGGAGGGCGTTCTTGTCTTATACAGCAATGGAGACCAGAGGGCTGGAGAGAGGATGGCTAAAGCATAGCAAGGGGTACTCTTCTCCTGAACCCACCTGGCTCCAGGCTCAGGAGTGACTAGAGGAGCTGGACTCCCCTTTGAGCCCAGGTGGACACTTGGCTCAAAAGACAATCATAACTTCAGTACATTTCCACCTTTTAAAGAGGGACCAGGGAGAGGAAACCTGGGGTGATCACCAGGAAAGCTGGTGCCATGGCCAAGGTTGCACTGTTTGTGGACGTATGGGTGATGGTGTTGGGAGAAAGAGCCCTGTGCTGGGGACCAGGCAAGGTGAGCGAGCTCTCATGCTCCCAGTGAGCAGGGGACTGAGGCAGACTTCAGGGGAGAGCTCGTATCTGGGATCTTCCCTTTATCTTATCTTTTCAACAGCGAACTCTTTGCCTGCCTCTCTGTGAGTGAAAGGGGCCCAAACTGTGACCCAGGACAGCAACCACAACACCCTTCACTTGTCCTCATTTGCACTACTATCCTTGATCTACCATCTGTCATAGGATATACTGCTTATAATGATGTCAGTCTTCCCATTGCCATTGCTGAGAAACAGATGTGTTTTCTGTGAAGATATCTTTGTAATTATTACTGATCCCCAGTGTGATCCCTTCTGGTATGGCATGCGAACATGGCCCAGCGGCCCCTGTGAGAGTGAGCCGGGAACTCAGCTATGCCCTCATAGCTGATGAGAGTCCACTGACAGGTGCAAGCCTACTTAGTACCAGGGGCAGTAACAAGGACCCCTGTGGAGGGTGATGGCACATCCCAGCCCCCATCCCTAATCCAGACAGGTCCTGTGATCCTCAGCAAATCTGAAACTGGCCCCATTAGCCCCTCTTGTAGTCCTAACCAGAGGGTCCCTGGAAGGTGCCAGGGAAGATCAGATTCCTCAGCACCACCGCACACTGTCATTAGCTGCCCCCACCTCTCACTCACTGTCTTGAAGAAGTGCAGGAAGAGGGGGAAATATTTGAGAGACTCAGCATTTTACTCAAGAGACTGAGCATATAGCAAAACTCATGTTTAAATGATTACATCAGACTGAATTTACCGAGTCTGGGGAAATGTAGCTCCCTACCTTCCCTCCCTGCAGGGCAGGGGGCTTCTGAGGAAGAGCAGCTCAAGAATGGAGAAAGGCAGAGGCCAGTTTTCTGTTTCATTTTGGGAGAGGGGTAAATGTGGACCTTGCTACAAAGGTTATACATTCAAGTATAGTTTTCACCCTCTGCCACAACTATGGGGGGACCCCAAAACCATGTTCTTTAAATTTCACATGCCCAGTGCTTCCTTATGTATTGGCAGCATAGATGGAGTTCTGTGCTTCTGAGTTATTCATCTTTAATCATCACTCCCACAAAAGGAACTCACCACTCGTTTCGAGATAATCACTGAATAATGTGATGAATGGAGTGCAGAGCTATAGACCTACTTTATATGACATGAGCTCCGTGGCTTGCCTAATGAGTTAGATGATATATTTATGACCCTCATGTTTCACTTTCAACCCAAACCCTAGAATATTTCATAAATATTATTTTATATCAAAGCTTAAGGAATCACTATTCCAGAAGTATTTTATCAGTTATATATATTTTCTCTCTGAAATTGCTCTCGTGAGATCCAAGTTATGCATGGAGCTTCACACTACACGTGAAACAAGCAAGACTGGAGGAGCTGGACTCCTTCCCTTGGCCCCAGGAGCCGTTGTATTGAGAGCCGCCCCCCGAAAGGAAACCCTGGCTTCCACTCTGCTCCATCAGTACCAGTATTGTGCACAGAAGAGCTGAAGTCTGAAACAGAACTGGAAAAGATGGTTGGGATAGGTCCAATTCTCCCTCCTGCCCTGGGGGCACACAGTGAAGCAATTTACAGTGTTATGGAAGGGAGAACAACAGAACTGGGCTCCCCACCCCCGAGTAGGGAGTAATGACGTCAGATATTCCAGGTAGGGTAGTAGGGTTACAGAGTTCCCCCAGGGAGAGGGTGCGCTGACTCCCGTGTTGCAAGTGGGGAAGGAAAACCTGAGAGGTCCTGAGGTTTGGATCAAGGTTCTGTTCTGGGGTGGCTACAGGTGTACCAGGGCTCCCAATCACCTATAGACTAGGTACAGTCGGAAGGGTTATTCTCTTTTGAGTCAAAGCATGGAAAACTCAGTCTCCCAGTTTAAAGCTGGTGATGAACCTGCATCCCGGCTGTGCTATGTGGGGCCGGTGTCCTGTCTCCTGAGAGAGCAAAGTGTCACCTGGGCATGGCAAGGTTGATTGAGGGGCTGCTGGTTCTGGTATTTCATGTCCCACTTTGTCAATGGGGTTGTTTTCCTTTCTCTTTCCAGATCCCTGCAGTGATGGAGGGCCGAGCTTGGTGGACTAATCAGTTTGTGGGAGCAGCCCAGTGTCACCCTAACAATCTGATGGGGTCAGATTGACTTCATAAAAGTTAGTTTTTTCTCCCACTCCCAAACTTCAGTTTCCTCCTTGGTACACTGAGGGTGTAATCAATAAATGCACTAGTGCACGCCCACACACACATCCATCCTGAGTGTGCTCTGAGGATGTGATAAGATGGTTTGTTGAACAATAATACCAGTTACCTCCCACCGAGAGCTTTCCCACGGGCTCAACATTTGACATGAATTCTCTCACTTGATCCTTACAACCCCTTAAGAGGGGTAGTATTAGAATCCTCAGTTTATAAAGCAGAAACCTGGGGTTCAGAGGGAAGAGGTCCCTTCCTGAGGTCACCTGTCAGTGCAGTAGTAGACAGGTGGTCAGTCTGGCTTCTCAGGGTGCCTAGCACATGGTGAGGCCCAGAGGGACAGTAGCTCCCAGTTTTATAGCCCTCATTTGCTACATAGAACCAGCCCCGGGTGACCTCTGAACATAAACCTAGGAAAAAACAGGTTCCAGCAGACTCCATGTTTATTCTCTCTCTTTCTTTTAAAAATTTATTTATTTGACAGAGAGAGAGCATGAGCAGAGGGAGTAGCAGGCAGAGGGAGAGGCAGACACAGGCTCCCCACTGAGCAGGAAGCCTGATGTGGGGTTCGATTCCAGGACCCTAGGATCATAATCTGAGCTGAAGGCACATGTTTAACCAACTGAGCCACCCAGGTGCCCCACCCATGTTTATTCTCTTTTCACAGAATCTACATCATTATGCTCAGTTTGTGGAAATTACTTATTTTATAGAAATGACTAATTTAAGAGGCTTAACATTGCTATCCACACCAGGGAATTTTTCTGGTGGAGAGCCTTTAAGAACATTCATTTTTAACGACACAGACTAATATTAGAATGTAATTAAGATGCTAACACCAATAGTTTTATGAGAAAATTTTCCTAAAATGACTATTTCTTTGTAGAGCAGGGGATGTAATGAAATGAGTCATCTGCTGAAGCCATCAGTTTGTTCCTGGCCCCTCTCAATTATGACCATAAATCAGTGGTAGGATAGAGGGAGCTTCTCACCTCCTCCTCTCTCCTCCCTCCTGCCCAGTATTCACTGTGAGCCTGCTCTGGGCCAGCCAGTGTGCTAATTACTGGGGGTGAAGGTGAACGAGAAAGATGAGGTTGTGCCTCACAATTCTTACAGTCTAAAAGGGGAGGACCATTTACCACTGAGCACATGTTTCCAGTAGAGGGACATGCCATGAAGATACGGGGTGCATGAGAGATTTTAGCAAGCGACCTTCTTAGAGGAGGTTCTCAGGGTTGGCAAGCTGTGAGGTGAGACCCAAACTCACCTGAAGCAGGAAGTGGGAGAGGGTTCAAGGAGCTGGTGTGTGGGAGACTGAGGTAGGAGTGGGTGGGCACTAGGGCCATGTGGCTGGAGCCTAGTGGACAAAGGGACAGTGGCAGAAAGTGGGGTAGGATGGAGAGCCAAGGGCCATGTCATCAGGATATATGGACAATGTTAAGGATTTCAGACTTGATCGTTCTAAGAAAACTGGGAAATGACTAGAAGGTTGTAAGCAGGAGAGGGGTTTTATTCTCAGAATCTCACCATTTAGAAAAGAAGGAACTGCTAGTGAGCTTCTGTGACCCCTCCTGGCTTTGGAAGCCCAGCCCGTTCTATAGGACCACTTTGCTCCTGTACAGGTCATCTCACTTAGAGGGGACTGGCTATAGCTAACTATGCCAGCACAGTCATCTGTGAGGAACAGTGAGTTGTCCATTCAACAACTTACTGAGTCCCTCCTGCAGGTAGTGACATAATGACATAATGACTGAGTGGGGAAAAAACAATTGATTGTGGGTATTTTTTCCCCATTTCTCATTCAGATAATTGGATACCCTCCCTTTCTCATTTGGGATATGTTGGGGAGGGGGGCGGGCAAGGAGAGTTTCCGGGTGAGACCAGTGGTGACTTTTGTCCCTGCAAACCAATGGCTGTTTCTTCCTGACAGAGAGAAGTGTCCAAGATGTCAACATACTAAATATAAGGAAAAAGAGAGCTAGGCCAATTTCCTCTCATGAAACATCCCTCTCCACGTGCATAATACGTTCTGGAAGGACATGAAGCAAAGCTGAGGCCAGATTAACTGAGCCAGAGTGGTGAGGAGAATTTTGTCTCTGTGGAGAGTCAAAAACTTCATAAAGTCTTCTTAAATTTCTTTATCTAAATGCCTTATTTTTGTGCTCTCTTTTGTTTTATTCAGATTATTAGGATAATTTCTTTTTAGGCTTATGAGTCGGAAGTCAAGGCTTTGTTTCCTGCCAAGAATTTTCCATCCTGGATCCATGTTTCTTCATGAGTGAGTTCAGGCTGGGTAAAATTCTTCTCACTTGTACTAACAAGGAGCTGTTGAGGGAGGTGTGGAATAAAGTGTTTTACAGATGATTACAGTTGCCACTGTCTTTGTGTGGTTGCCATGCAGTGTGTAACAGCCCAGGCAGTGGTGATATAATAATAGTAAATATGAGCACATAATAATTCTTGGAGTGTAATGTTCAAAATGAAAGGCAAAAAATAGAAAAAGTCATTCCTCCTTTTGAAGGTGTGCTAAGAGCATGTTTCTCATGTAAGGTGTGAAGGATTCTGATAGAGCACATGAATTCATTGGACTCTGAATGATGCCATTTTCTAAAAAACTAATTTAAGTGATGTGCACTTGAACCCAGCATCCAGTCTTTGATTTTGGCCTTGAATCAGCTAGCCAATTAGCGGCAGCCGACCCTTCTTGATTATTCAGCAAATGCTTTGGCACAATCACTCATTCTAAAAAATCCTGGCACCTTTGTAGAAGTCACATTTCATTTCCTTGGAATGCATCTGAAACCCTGGCACACAAAAGCTCTCACATCTACATAGCTCTTTTGGAGAAATCATTTATGACAGTGTTATAGTCACACTTGGCCTCACATACCTTCATTATTTTTCAATTTTAAAAGCCAAACACATGGCCACCAGTGTCCAGAATGTAGGCCTTGTCTCGGCGGCCTGGGACTTTGACACCCCCGCCAGAAGCACAGAGCTTGGTTTGGGGTTGGCTGCCATGTGTTGGAAGGCCCAGGACCAAGGGGTGCTGGCAGGAGAGTTTTGGGTTGTCCTGAGACCAGGCTGCCTGTCTGGAGAAGACCAGTGGCACTGAGGACGGGCGCTGTCATCCACCCTTTGAGGACCCAACATGCAGCCCCAGGTGATCCTTGCATTTCTTTCTGATCCCCACCAGGAGGCACGTGACCTTGTGGTCCTTTTTTCTTCCCTAAGGCCAGCAAACATCTTTGTAATCTTTCTTCCTCTATAGTTCACTTGTTTTTGGTTTTAGTTTTTCTATACTATTTTCTAAGGTACAAAATATTCTGGGTAGAACAGTGACATATTCCTGCCATGTTGCTCCTCCCAAAACCTCAAATCCTGGCACCTAGTGCCGATTAAGTATGTGTTGGATGAAGCCATGAACAAACGAATGAATCCATATTTTGGCCACACAGGCACACACCATTCATACCAGAACCCTCACAATGACAGCATTTATCTACAGAGACCTAGAACTTACCTCACCATCAGAAAAATGTTCTTATTGATTTGGGGGTCAAAATTGAGAAACAATAAATCGAAAAAGGTTGTAGAACAGTTAAGTACTGAACAATGATCGTAATGAGCTATAAGAAGTACTACCTGATTACTTTGTGTAAGGAGGGCTTATGAAAGGGAGATGTAACGAAGTAAAGAAAGCAGGTGTCACACAACAGGGGACTCAGGAGGACAGGGTGGGAGGCGGGCTGTCTCATTCTGCATCAAAAGCAGCTCTCAGAACAGGATAGCCTGGCCCCCAGGGCAGCAAGAACACCCTGAGTTTCG
>RCUC01128764.1:0-17677 GCA_003697995.1 Taxidea taxus jeffersonii | reverse complement strand
TTTACTATATTGGACTATTCACATGGAGCCAGCTTTTCATTTATTGTAGAAAGTGATGGTTCTTCCTTAACAAAAGGGTTCTTTAAAAATGTATGAGATCTCTGTTGGAGAGCAGAAGATTTTTACCTGATGCCAGAAATCCCGATTGCTTTTTGTCCATCTCTGTACACTTACTCCCATCCCTTCAGGCCCCTACCTCTGTCGTTTGGCTGGTTGTTTGGTATAAATACCAACTACTCATAGTGATAATTACAGTGGCTGATGTTTGTTGACCTCCTCTTATATGCCAGCCATTATTCAAAGCATACTTTCCACATATCGGTTTATTCACCCTATAGGGTAGGCACTCCTAGTACCCCTAATTTCCAGAAGAAACAACTGTGTCAGAGGAAGATGCAATAATTTATCCAAAGTCAGACAATTTGCATCAGAGTCTACCTTTATAATAACAACATTTCTTGGGAGTTCGCTACATGCTAGGTATTAGGTGCACGCCATATGTTTACTCCTATCATCCCAACATGGCTGTGACATGAGTTTCATCATTTACCAAATGGTGGGACTGCAGCAGGGAGGGGTTGAACAACTTACCCAGATTATGTGTGAGGAAGTGAGGGAGCTGCAGTCAGGTTGGTTGGAGAACCTGTGCTCTACCGGCCCTCAATCTTATCGCTCAACCAGACAAAAATATTCACCAGACACTTAGTGTGTGCACAGTTTTCTGGGTACCAGAGAGGAATGGTAGCTATGTTTTCTTTATTTGATGAAGTTACTGACTTGTCGGAGAAGTACAATGAAGACAGATGAACCCATTAGGGGAAAGGGAGAAGGGGTACTGACCTCTTGGTTATACAAACTAGAAGAAAGGGTTTAGAGAAAGAGGTGGATGTAGATTGGATGATTCTGTGAAATCTCAAAGAACTAGGTGTGGCTGAGGCTGGACCTTTAAGTACTATGAGTGATGAGGAGGAAGGAGGAGAGAGAACATTCTGGAATGTGGAAAAACCTATGAACTCTCCATAAACAATCTGTTTCTCATTTCAGGGTTAAAGCTCATTTATCTTGGCATTTTTCCTCATTAGGGAAAAAAATCAGCCTTTCAATATCTTGCTCTTTAGTCCTTTTTAATAAGATGAAATGAATGCTGTACAGTTTTTCAAAAATCTTCCAATTCTTCATTCCATCAGAGTGAAAATGTTTCATGTCCTATGACATTAACTAGAAAAGCTAATTTCCTTTCCCTTTAATTTTGGCAATGCTTTCCTTTACATAAATAATGACAGGAACAATAAAAATTCCTTATGACACTTCAAATGTAAATTTGATTAAAATGACATCTCTTTATGCACACAATACATTTATGTGTTTTGGATCAAAGACCTTTTTTTGGCAGAATGGAAGAGAATTAGCAGGTTGCTTTAATGGAGAGTCATCTGTTTTTAAAAGCTTATAATAGAAGATGGTTTTTTTCCTTTAATAATGCTTAACCAGAAGACAGATTAATAATATATTCACTGAGCATGTCCTAAACTGAACTAATGATCTTACTCCTCGAACCTGTTCCTTCTCTGCACCCTACCTCCCGTAGTCCCATCTCCAGCAACTACCTCCTGAAGGTGAATCTGCTCTCCTTCCTTATTGTCCATACCTAGCAACCACTTGGGTCAGGGAATTTTCTCAGATTGTGTCACGTATCTCTGATAGGCCTACAGGGCCTGATAGATCAAATAAAACAGGTCAAAGGGGATGAGGCCAGGTGGAGAGGGCACTGTCTACTGTCTAAAGAGAGCCTGTGCTTCTTACTATGGGGCAGTGTTGGGATAAGGGAACGTGACTCAGGACTGCCGATCTAGGATTTCTAAAAGAGGAGTTGGAAATTTCGATTTTATGTGACGTGTCTGGGTTGTAAAATCTTGGCGATGCATTCAGGCAAAACAAAATTATATTGCATAATTCAAACAAAACATTTATGACAAGATTGGATTTGCAAGCTGCCAGTTTGTGATGTTTTTTCCTAATACTATCCTTGTTCTCCATCTTCACTGTTCCCGTTCCAATTTAGGTCTGTCCCGTCTTTTGTCTAAAATACTACAACAGCTTTCTAACTGTTCTCCTTGACTTGTGTCCTGTTCCCACTAAATCATTCTTCATCCTGGCTCCGGAGTAGAAATTTTAAAATACACAGTTGATCGTATCACTCCACTGTTAAAGGAAAAGAGAACAAAACAAAGCCCTTTTGATGATTGCTAGTGCCCCTTGGATTAATTCTAGACTTTCTGGCCTGTGTGGACCTACAGGGCCCAACATTATATGGACCCTCCCAACCTTCTTGTGCTCTATCCTTGCGGTTTTCCCAGCCATGGCCTTGGTTCCACACACTGGACCACTCGTGATTCTCAAAAGTCCATGTAAATTGCTTTTTTATATTGCACATGTTGATCCCTTGGCAGAGAATATTCCTCTCAGGTCCTGCTTATCCTGCTCGACTCAATTTTCTCTGTGAAGCACAGTTCAGGGTATAGTGTTTGCTAAAAAAAAAAATGAATGAGTGACCAGGCAATAATGTCTCCAGACCGGTTCCATATCAACTATCACCACTCTAGTAAAAATTAGTCTTTTCATGAACTTTTTTGTTCATACTGTTAGTTTAACATCTGTCATGCTTTTGTTGGTTAGAGGTACAGTGTGCATGTCTATTTCCTGTATTGAATTGTGGCTTTTCTCTGTTCACAGATGGTAGCACAGACCTGACATATGATAATCAGCAAAGAAATACTGAGGAGTACTGAGGTCCGGTTTATGTTCTAAGAGTTCACTAGCATCTCTGTGAAGAATGGACTCTAGGGGAGAAAAGTGGAAGTAGAAAATCTGAGTATAAGAATGTTGTGATGAGACCTGGGACTAACTTGGGCAGAGGTGGTAGGACTGAAGAGGGCAAGCAGTGATCAGAATCAAACTATCTGTTAGAAGTGGAGCTAACTGAACTAGTTGATGAAGTGGAAATAGGATGTGGAAAGCAAGGCAGGGGGGATCAAGGATAACTCCTGGCTTTTGGCCCGAGCAACTAGGTAGATGATGGTGTCATTTATCAGGATGGAGAAGACTTGGGGACAGTGAATTAGGGGAGAAGGATGAGACTGGTAGCCCTGTTTGGTCCATGTAAAGTACACAGTGAAAACCAGACAACCAGAGTTGTCAAGTAGCAGTTAGATATGCAAGTCTAGAGCTTAAGAGATTTGTTGAGGATTTTGAGAATCACCAGTTTAGAAGTACTGTTGAAAGGCATGGGTGGGTAAGAATGCCCAGGGAAAGAATTATAGAGAGAAGGTGGTAGAGGAGAGACCCAAGCAGCCTTCCCAGATTGAGTTATGAGAAAGGAGGAAAGCCAGCAGTCACAGTCCTATGGGCTATAACACAAAATATTTTGGGTAGGATGGACGGATGAACTATATCCAATACTGTCTAGAGTCTATGGAATGATATACTGATGTTGATTTTGGCATATTATAGTTTATTTGTGACTTTGATAAATGCATTGCTACTGAAAGAATAAAACCCCAAGCAGACTGGGTTAAGGAAAGACCAAGAGATGAGGAAGCTGGGCTCTGCTTAGAAAAGAAAAAAAAAATTTTTATTTTTTTGAAATGTATTTAAGTTTAAACACATTCAGATACTCTGACCCATCTACTGTCAAAACATCTCACTATTAGCAAAACTCTGTAGGAATTTGTTATTTGTTTCATTTACTCAGTATTTTACTTCCCTTAAAAAACTTGTATGTTGGTAGACCCAGCCTTGTAGAACATACATCTTAGCTCATTTCCAAAAGGACTGACAACAAAAGCTTAAGACACAAACATAATTTTGAAACTTTCTGAATTATTTTGTTCCTAGTAATACATGAGGAATTACTGATACATAAACTTCAGAATGACAGTTTTATGAAATACCTTACATAGTTAAACTTAAGCAATGAATATTTTTGTCACTCTGGTGTTTTTTTCCCAGTTTATCTTTATTCTGGTTTCTCTGTTCTTTTCTTGGCAGCATTGTTTATATCATAAGATACAGACAGGGCATGATCCTTGACCCTCCAACCAGATAGTTGCCATTTTGATCTGCCAATCAAACTCAAGGGTCTGCCCTGAAAGTTGAGACTATCGATCATAGTTTGGACACTTGGGCAGTGTCAACTAATTTTAGTCTCCAAGGCTGGGATGATGTGAGTGGTGACTGGCAAGGCACTTGTCCAGGGCCCAGCAAGGGTTACAACTATCCTTATGGTTAGCAACTGCACAAATAGGAACGGGCTGAGTTTGTGAACCTAGTTTCAACAAATTATTTGAAGTATGAGGCTATCTCCTATCAGTATTTATTATTCCAGCTCTTGGCATAACGAGGATGAAAAACTTTGTTTACTTTAAGCTTTTCCCATTAAAGGATCAGTGAAGCTTTCACTTCCCCACTCTGTGTGTACATAACCAACCATCTGCCTTGTCCAAGACACTACCCAAACAGAACCCCCAAACAACCCTCCACTCCCCGCAACATGAGGTCTGTACAAAGAGCAAGTCTCCTTGGCTTTCCTCTTTCTCCTCCACTAATTTGGGGGGAGGGGATAGGGAAGGAATGAGTGAAACCCTACCTTGAAATTGGAATAAATACATTAAAAAACAAATATAGGAAGTGAAAGTTTTAGAGCCTTGGCAAGTCTTTCCCCTCTCTTGTGAAATGCTTCTTTTGTGAAGGAGCCCACCCAGGGCTTTAGACAATACAATGGAAATGTGTGTCCAGGAATCTTTGCGAAGGTTCTGATTGGGAATGAGAAAGCCTGTTAGCTGCCTTTTAGTTGCCTTATATATTGGACACTGGCACAGAGGATGATATGCAAAGAGATCCATTCAGATTTTATTGCCTTTTTTTGTTTGGCATGCTCCCACCTGACTACTATTGACTTGAGAAATGTCGACATGTCAAGATTTTATTGGGTCCGTAGCTGCCAGGAAAGCAGCTTCCCAGTTTTTCAGACTTTGTGCCTACACTCTCAGTAGTTTAGCCATAACCCACAATTTTTTTCAGGGGTCTCTAAGTGAGTGGTGTTGCTGATGACAGTGATGTCCCTTATTCAGTCTATTCTCATCTGAGATTGGCCGACTTTCATACCTGACTGAAGCAATAAATAAATAAACTCAAGGTATTAAGAACACAAAAGAAGAATTTTTTTAAAATTTTATTTATTTATTTGAGAGAGAGAAGGAGTAGGGGTGTGGGCAGGGAGAGACAGAGGGAGAGTAAGAAGCAGGCTCCCCACTGAGCATGGATCCTGACCCGGGGCTTGATCCCAGGACCCTGGGATCATGACCTGAACCAAAAACAAGAGTCACACACTTACCAGACTGAGCCGCCCAGGCACCCCTCCCTCCAGTCTTGATGTGGTCCTTTGATCCTTTGTCTTGGAGGGAGCTATTCAGCTTGTTTTCAAGTCTTTTTCAGAGGGAACTATTCCATATATTTAGCTGTAGATTTGTGTGCCCATGGGAGGAGGTGAGTTTAGTATAGTCCTGCGCTATCATCTTGAACTATCTCCTGAAAGCATTTCTCTACTCTCTTCCAGTGACTAGAGTTTCTTTTCATGAAGTCTGATGCTATTCCATGTCCCCTCTTTTGTATGTAAACTGATTTTCGTTTGTGTATTTTTGTCTCTGTTTAGTTTTGCTTTTTTTTTTTTTTAAGATTTTCATTTATTTATTTGACAGACGGAGAGAGCAAGAGAGGGAATACAGACAGGGCGAGTGGGAGAGGGAGAAGCAGGCTTCCTGCTGATCCAAGAGCCTGATGCGGGGCTCGGTCCCAGGATCCTGGGATCATGACCTGAGTGGAAGGCAGAAGCTTAATGACTGAGCCACCCAGGCACCTAGATTTTCTTTGTTTTGTTTCTTCGGTACTTTTTTAGTGTCTTCTCCCAATGCCTAGATGATGCAGTATTTCATGGAGATATGCTTGAATATAGGTCTTTCTCATAATTGTTCAGGATACTTGGTAAATCCTTTTAAATCTAGAGATTGCATTCTTTATTTTGGAGCAGTTTTCTTAAATTTTTTTTTTTTTTGAATATTTACTTTTCTCTAGTTTTTGTGTGTTTGCCCTTTCTGGAACTCCTATTCCTTACACATTGACCATCTTGTAAATAAAATGTCTATTTCTCATATCTTTTGTTCCCTGTTTTCCATTTCTTTGTTTTTTTTGTCTAATTTAGGGATATTTCCTCAATTTTACTTTTCATCTCTTCTGTTGAAATCTTTATTTTAATATGTTTTACATTTCAATGAGTTTATTCTTGTCCGAATGGCCCTCCTTATTTTTCAGTAACATTCTTTTGTTTCATGGCTACATTAGTTTATCTTATTGACAAATATTAGTATTTTACAATGGTTTCAGCTCTGTCCATTGTTCTGTTTCCTCCAGTTCTGTTTACTTTTGTTTGCATAGGTCTCTGTCTTCCAAGGGAGAGGCTTCTCCAGAGAGTAAATTTCCACCATTCTGGACTAGGGAAAGGACTTGGAGAGGTCTCAGTGCAGATTTTGAACCAATTATCCTGTTTTCACTTCTGTCTCTGACCTTAGCTTCTGTGGAAACATCGCACCTCCAATTCCTGGGCTTGTCCCAGTTCAGTGGCATGAACTACTTACATCTTCATGGCTTCATCCCCTGTAAGCATGTAGGTTTCTGAGTTCTCTACACTGTGAAATCCATTTTTACTCTTCTTTCAGATTTCCTTCTTCAGTTTTTGTGAATGTCTTTGTTTGCTTTCATTTTTTTTCTGATATTTTCTTTCTTTCTCTGTTATCTTCCCTGAGGGTTATAAGTTATCTATCATCTATTTATTGTTTTACTATCATTTTATTAGAATTTCAGAAGGGAATAAGGATAAACATGTGTTCAGTCTGTTATGTTTAACCTAAAGACTACAGTATTTTTCAAAAGACATTTTTAAAAATTCAGGACATTTATTAGCTGCCTACTATATGCAAAACTCTTGTTGGGAGCTGCTAATTACATTTTTAACACTTAAAATGTATTTCAGTCTTCAATAAAACAAATCCCCCAAGTATTTCTGCTAAGCAATAAATATATTAAATAAATGACTTTTGGGGGGCATGTTTGGATACATTGAATGAATATTGAATGTTTGAAAAGAAAAAATTAAACAGTATTAAGTTACAAAATGTTCATAAATCAGGTTACTTTTCTCCAGCAGAGAGCGTTTTCCTTTTAGGTTTCATGCTTGTAACTGTATGTGTGTGTGTGTGTGTGTGCAAGTGTGCGTCTCTGTGCAAGCGTGTGAACGTGTATGAGTGTGGGTATGGGTATTTCTATATGAGAGCGTGTATGTAAGTCTGTGAGCATATGTGTGTGATGTGTATGTATTTGTGTGACTGTGTGTACGTGTATATGCCTGTGTGTGTGTTTATGGCACAAATAGAAAACTTTGCCGGCGTTTCTAACAACAAGGTCCTTATAATCCCTCCATGCTCCTGTTTCTCTGCTTATAAACCTGGAATGACTATTTGTCTTGTAGATATTGAAATGCATCATAGTATAAAACACTTGGAAATAGCTCTGTTAGACATAAAGTAAACTGCTGCCTATAAAAGTGGGATTAATGAAACATTAGAAGCAAAGGTGTTTTCACTCGTGAGGCTTATGTTCCACTCAGGCAGGATTATTGGGTCTGGATTTGTTCTTGCTCCAGGAATTATACTGCTTTTCCATCTGAGAACCCAGTCCCCAGTTAAAGAATTATGCTGATGAGCTACCTCAGGGTCGCCTTTGTTCTTTGCCCAGAGGAGGGGTAGCAAAAGGAAAGCAGCTCATCCTTTATCCTTCCTACTAGGGAGAGCATTATAAAAATTAAATAAAAGCAGATAAATAAACTTCCATTACAACTTTGCTGGGCAACATCAGGAGCATTCACAGAACTAACGAGCTATCTGGTCTGCATTCAGAGATAAAAATAAAAGACTTCTTTCAACCTGATATCCTAAGGTTTTAGACAGCAAATATGGCATCCTTCAGTCTGGAGTAAAGAAACACTTACTTCATTCAGCCGTTAAGCGAGCTGTTATCTGGCCCTCATTATATCTGTGATTTACAAGGACTGTGCAGGCCAGTGTTGCCCACGTCAGCGACCACCAATATAAAATGCAGCAAATGGGATTTTTATCTTTCAGCACGCCTTGGAGTTGCTGCACAAGATACACTTCTCGGTCTGCATATAATCAATCTAACGTAAACCATTATCTCCGCACAAGAGACTAAGCTGAAAGTTCCTATGCTCAGGATCATACTTAAACGTGCATGACGTTCGCAGCTCCCTGGATTCCTCACACAACCCTGGGCCACGCAATGTGCCTCATGGAGACAGAGCCGCTCTGAATGTGAGAATAAAAAGGACACTATCTCATGAGGAGTTTGTTGACAGGCTGGGGAGTGAACATTTCACCAAAAATCAAAGAGTGATTTGTTCCCAAGCTTTCAAATTAACTGGTAAATGCTGGCATATCAGGAGTGGGATTACTCTCAAAGTTCAAGCCCAAGGTCATTACTTTTTGTTTCTTGCAATTAAAAAGATATACATGGATATACGTGTATATAGTATACATGCAAAGATAATGTATATAAACATATATATATTATCTTTATGTATATAAACACATACATTATCTTTACTTGTTAGCAATATTATTTAGAGATTCTGAAAGATAGTTGAATTCAAGTGTCTTAGAAAAAATAGTAAGCGTGGTATGTTTTCGATAACAACCAGAATAGTGGGCAACTTACAATACCATTTTGGCTTTGTCTATCTTTACATATTATTTTGCTTTTTATAGTTCTCAAAAAACTGACCTCGTGGTGAATGTTCAATATATATTCTCACCTTTAATTCTAAGTGCTCTTTTGTCCTTTGAATCACTGAGTTCATTTTCCCCTGAGGTAAGGAGCTTTGATAATTACACCAACAATGTCCATTGGGTCTGAAGCTCCTAGCCTTCACCAGCACTCACTTTGTAATGAGTGAATAAACATGTTCATTTCAACAGTAAAGGACCCGTGAGGCCTGTGGTTCCAGAAGGTGTCTGGGAAGCCAGGCCACATATTAGATGCCTCCTTAGGCAGTTAACTTGTCCATAAACTGCTGGGACAGGACCTGTAGTGTCACAAATCCACTCTCAGAAACACAAGAGAATCCAGAAAGGTGTGCATGTGGATAAAACTTGAAAAATGAAATTATTGAGTGTTTTGGGGAACTCAGTATGAGCCTTGTTTTGAGAAAAACTGACATGAGTGATTTTTAAGTCAATTTAAAACATGTAAAATTGACAGGGAGAGATTATTACCATAGTTTCTCTGTTTCATATATAGCATCTGGGTTAATGTTGATGCTATAAGCATTAGGAAAAGGATTGCTTTAAAGAAAGAGAAGGGAGTAGATGAAATATATCAAGTTCCTATAGATATCTGGAATGTTACGCCAAAGAATTCAACATAATTGAGATAATCAAATTTTCCAAGTAAAACACTTAACACCTGTGAAGACATGCTTTTCATTTTTCTAATGATCTGAAGAAAGTAATTTTTCAAATAACCTTTGGCAATTCTGTGTCAATCCCATCGTCTCTGGGGCATGACAACAAGAAAAGACTCCATAGCCTGGACAAGTCCTCTTTGGCATTTGTTTTCCATAGTCTTGAGTCTTCACTGACCATTCTGAGTAAGTAAAAATGCCACAGTATTTATTCCCAAATAGCTAAACTGGTTCTGGCCAGCTTCTATTTTGGGAAATTGCACGTTGCCAACATAAAGAGTTCCCCACATCATTTCTGTTATAAAGCTATTCTTCATTTCCTGCCCCATGGTGGAACTGTGCTTTCTCTCTCTCTCTTCCTTTCTTCCTTCCTTCCTTCCTAAACCCATAAAACAGGCTGTCTTATAGTGAGGAAGAGGAGGTAGTTATTTCATTATTTAGATGCCATTTTTTTCAGACAGTAAACTGTCAAATCCATTTGAGTATTTTCCAAGAACCAACATTCTTAAACTTACCTTTTAGCTGTCTCAGAGATATTCCAGAAACGTCATTTATTGGTTATAATAAAACGCATGGCTTTGACATAATTCTTTTCCTATAAAAATAAAGGTATGTGGTAAAGGAAGACATACAGGAACAGCAAATATGTAGATCAAAAGCCTACAGAAATGTCTCCTTCCCTTTCCATCCCATTACAGGCATTAGCAATGCCAGCATTTGCTAGGAAACCACATGGCAGGGATGCTTAATAGGACCAACTTAGAACCAGCTCAGTTTTGGTTATTGAAGTCCCGGTGCACATTGTGTTGATAGAGAGAATGAACAATAATTTCTGCTCCAGCTCCAGTGAAGACCAGCCACTGTGTATCTGTGTGTTCCTCTGACTGTGAAAACACAGTGGACAGCCTAATGGGAAGCAAGCAGGGAACATCAACCTGAGGCAAAAGGCAAGCAGCTTTTATCCTGGGTTCAGTACTTGCAAACCTGTCTACAGTGCTAAATCTGTTCTCAGTATTTCTGAGGGCCCAGCAAGACAACAAACAAAGGTCCATATGCCATATGTTCCACTTTTCCATTTTCAGGAATAAGGGCCAATAGAGAGAAGGAGAACAAGAGTTTGCTGAGTGAATAAGTAATCACATAACAGCTAAAGGGAAGTTGAGGCAGGGTAAGGCATTCTAGTCAAAAGCAACATGAGGTTATGAGAAGACTGGCTTTCAAGTTGCAGAAGGTTTACAGTAGGAAGATTAGAGAGAGAAGTTTTCTTTCCAAAACAAAAAGAAATAAAATGTGGATTCTTACTCAACCCCACACACTGGGGATTCTCAGCAACTCCTCTTACCCCAAGGCTCAGTTGGATCTTCCTGTGGGTTCAGGGATTTTAGGTGTTCATTTCACTACAGTTAAATTCTCAAAGTGGAGAGTCTCATAAGTTCTGAAAGGCCTCAAGTGGAGTGTTGTGTGGATGGTAGGTAACGCAACTCCTATTAGTAATTGCTGACCATGGTCACGAACGTCTCACTTTGACAGAGGCCTTTCACAAGCATTTCTAATTCAGCAAGTATTAACAATGGGGACAATGACTATTGACTTTCAAAAAGTGGATTATATTTGTACCAAGTTGGTCATTTTCAAGAGAAAAGTTGTTTTTTCCTTTTGGTTATTGTTCAATTTTATATTTGCCCTTGTGTGTTATGCTTTCCCTAGGCTGGGTTCCTTTGGTCGCTCTCCTCATTGCCCAACAGTATGTGTTAATATAAAGTTATGCATTGAAAAAATAATTTTCACCACAGACCCACCAGGCAATACCATAAGCAAGAAAACATTACTGTTCACATGGCAACAAAAAACCATTCTGCTTTCAAATATATATTTTTGGACTTACCAAATAATCCTTTTTCCTTTCTTTTATAAAGACCTTAAAAAATAGCTAGAATAAAGCTAAGGCCTTTTGTGAACATTGAGAATATCCATGCTTCCCAGGAGTTCTTTCAGTGTCTTTTGGGAAGTAATGGTTGTATACAAATGCAAGTAAAACTTCAGATCACAAGCAGAATTTTATTACACAAGGAGAGAAAAGTGTTGTTATTTAATTTTTCCAAGTTTGCCCAATGGCGTCTTGTTACAAGGCATCTGGTTATTTCTGTCATTGCATTCCACATTTCTGATGGATGACTTAACACATGTCTACTTTGAACATTTCAGACTTGGAAAAGTAAACTCTCTAGTGAATTACCCACCACCTCCTCATTCATCACTGGAGTAGGCAGTTGTGTTTCCCAGTATCATCTCCTTCAGAGTACTGCCAGACTCTGGAATATAGTGTGAAACTGGAGTGGGGGGGAAGACCAGATAACAAAGGTCTTATATAAGGTGTCAGTTGACAATTCACCTTAAATAATCTTGTTACTTTAATATGTCACACTCAAAGTATACAAATTTAGAGGAGCAATGTGATGAGAAGAAGAAGTGGAAGAAGAAGAAGAAGGAGGAGGAGGAGGAGAAGGATGAGGGGAATAAGGGGAAGGGGAGAAGTAGAAGAAGAAAAGGGGGAAGAAGGAGAGGAGGAACAGGAAATATTGGCTCTGACTTGAATTTAAAAATTGCAGTACTGTACATGATTTATTTTGGTGTGGACTGATACTTGCTCTTAATTTGGGACCAAGAGTAAATAGAGAGGGACCCCTGGGTGGCTCAGTTGGTTAAGCAGCTGCCTTCGGCTCAGGTCATGATCCCAGCGTCCTGGGATCGAGTCCCGCATCGGGCTCCTTGCTCAGCGTGGAGCCTGCTTCTCCCTCTGTCTCTGCCTGCCACTCTGTCTGCCTGTGCTCACTCTCTCTGACAAATAAATAAATAAAATTTAAAAAAAAATAGAGTAAATAGAGAAAAATCATGAGAGTCACATATACTCACCCAGGATGTGAAGATAAGTGGGGGAATTAGGGAATGATGATTAAAGAGTAGGAAGAGAAAACAACTTTGGGGAAATAAGGAAAATATTAGAAAGGAAAAATGTGTCTTGAATTCTTTACCAGTATTAATGATAAGTAGTATTTTTTGAGGGTCAACTATAAATGCTTTTCAGGTAATATTTTATTTAATCCTCACAACTCTTGAATTATTATCTCTCTTTTAGAAATAAGAAGCCCCAGGGAGATTGGGTGACTCATTTGGACCACCACAGTTAGCAAGTGATGGGGATGGGGGAGCACTTACATGGTTGAGTGATGGTGGTTCCACTCTCAACCACCACATGACCCCACCATCTTCATGCTCCTTAGAAGAAAGTCAATTTTCTTGAGGGAAATGCTCTACTGAAAAACGCTCTCCTTAGCTACTTGAGTGGGGTCGTTTATGCCACACATGGGGTAAATCCCAAAGTCACTCTTCTAGAGCAGGACCCAATGTCTCGATCAGGACAAAGAATGGCTTCTACATAGACAACCAGTCTCCTCTGCTCTTCAGTCCTGGCAAGGGGATGTGACGGTTGTTGTTTGCAATCTTCAGAACTTTCAAAAGAAATGTTTGTGTCACCTCCAAAGGACAGAGGACACTTGTCATGGGGAAAAGACAGAAGATTTCATGTGATGCAGATTCTTTTCCATCAAACAAACAAACCAAAAAAAACAGTACTTTAACAATCTTGGAGTCTTAGATTTAAAACTTTTTATATAAAAAAGGGACGTTGAGTTTTCTTCTCTTTGTAGTAGCCCCTCCCCCCTCCCCTTGCTTGAATCATAATATAGCTATGTATTTTCCATGGAGTGAATCAAAAACTATTAAGGACTATTTCATCTTGATCCATTTTATCCTCGTTCTGAGGGATTTTTGCAGTTTGTGAGTGTAGAAACTGTATACATACACTCACAAACCCACATTCAACCTTTCTCTATATTTTATAAAAGTCTCGCTCAGGACAATCTTGTCAAGAAAATTAACATATTAACCTCCCACCTCTCATCTTTCACTGCTCCTCTTATCCACTTCCATTCATATTTTAAAAGTAAGGAAGTAAAGCAATAAAATAAACTCCCAAGAATCTCCCATTGACTTTGAAGTGGGCCAGACTTAAGTTTAAATCTTAGCTCTGCCCCTCCTCACTCTGAGATCATGGGGAACTTTGTGATCATTAGTTTTCTTACTGGCTACATGGGACTGTTGTGAAGAGTAGTTAAGAAAACGTATAGAAATGAATAGGAAATGTACAGAATATGTATAGAATGTGCATAGAAATGTATGGAAAACCTGTACATGTCTATGCCCTGCACAGAGAAGGTACTTAATGAATGATGGTCCATTATTATAAGGAAGTTAGGGGCCAAATTGCATTTAGACTTCAACACCTCCCCATATGCAGGCTCCAGCTAAACCACACAAGGCTTGTTTTCCTAAACAAAGCAAAATCTTAAGGGAATTGGGTTAATGACAAGTCTTCAACAGTGCTGCTGCGTTAAAATTTCTTTCTTCCTACATCTTTTTCCATTTTATCCTTGACCAGCGCCACCTCCCAAGTGATGAGTAGGTAACACATGATCTATGAAAGAACAGACTCCCCATTTCTTTGGAGGAGTTGAGAAAAAGTCAGTCTTTTCAGAAAGGGTAATTAATATTGAGACACAGCCTCTGCTTCAATCACCTGCCTATCAATCAACTTTTGCGAGGCCAGAGTTCAATTAATTGATGACACCCTGGAGACGCCCAAAGCAGTTAACAAGTCTCTAGAACTTTCTGAATAAACAAGCTGCAAGATCCGATCTCTCATAAATTCTCATTGTGGGGTTCTGTCTCCTAATTTATCCTTCTATGCCAAATATCCCTCTGTTAATAAATATTTGGCAAGAAGAGCACATAGAAGCTAAGTACTGAAAGGTCACAGCATATCAAAATGAAACATGAGGACATAGTACTTTTTAATCTATGACCATAGGCAGATAACATTTTGTTTTAAATCCTATAACACAATTCATTTTTAAGAGAAAGCCTGTCTTATTAGGGAAGTTGCCTAAACTAGTCCCCTTCTCACGGCCACGCATTGTAGTGTGTCGGCAAGTTAGGGTTTATGTCCCCCAGTGTGATTTGCTGGAAAGTTGTGCCACAATAAGCCATGACTCTCTATGACAGCCTCAGGTGGAGAGTTGTACAAAGGGTAAGAGAGATGCTGGGTAGTTAAACAAGGAGGCCATTAGACCACAGTGACCCGGATACCTTAGTAGTCTACGTAAGCAAACTGAAACCTAAGCCAGTCAGTGCCCAGAATCCGGGAAAATGAAACTTAAAAACAACCAATCACAAAGCACCAACTAGGCTTTCCCAAATAGGGCAACTGAAGCTATACTGGGTCAAATGCCTATGCTTTCCTTCTGGAATCTTCTCTATAAAAATCTTGCCCCAAGCTCCTGTAAGAGTAGCACTCCTCACCACTCCTTGTTTAGCACTGCTCAATTAGAATGGATGGTTTGTGCAAACTCCTCAAAATTGTTACGTGTCTTAGTTTATCTTTCAGTAGTTCATTTATGCCACTTGGTGAGGGGAGGAAAGCTGGGTAAACCAGTATTCTTCTCTGGCCCTTGACTCAGAAGCTGAATCTAAAGCACTTTGGCTGGGACCCTCTTTTCATTAGTCTTTCCGGGAACCTCCAGGGGGTCTAGAGGTTATGCTCTTTTTAAGGAAAGAAGGACAAAAATGATAGTTGTACCTGATGGAGACATTGAAGGTGTTAATTATGGAGGAAGAGGACTTATTATCTAGGGATAAATTCTGATTTGCTTCTTTCTTTTCCATCATACAGTTGACCTTCAAACAATGCAGAGGTTAGGGGCGCTGACCCCCATGCAGTCAAAAATCCACGTGTAACTTCTAACACCTGAAAGATTTAACTGCCATAGCCTACTATTGACCAGGAGCCTTACTGATAATGTAAACTGTCGATTAACACTTCCTTTGTATGTTATATGTATTATACACTGTATTCTTACAATTAAGTAAGCTAGAGAAAAGAAAAAGTCATTAAGAAAATCACAAGAAAGAGAAAATTCACTTACAGTACTGTCCTGTATTTATAAAAAGAAATCTGCATGGAAGTGGCACCGCGTGGCTCAAAACCCATGCTGTTCAAGGGTCAGCTGTACTGACCAGCATTTCCAGGTGGTAGCTTCCATGAGACCCCCCACAGTCACCACATACGCTGGATGGGATCAACTCCATTTCTGTCTCGGGGGGAAAACTGGGGAGCTTTTTTGTTCATCCCTTTCCTTTTTTCAACCTGCAGCATAGCTTTCAACCTACCACTTTTCCAGTCTCATAAATATCTTGTTTATTAGCCCATGTAATGTTTGCCTGTCTGACCCTCACCTATGATGTAAGTCCCTTGAGGTTAGGGGTAATGTCTTTTCTATTCTGGATTTAACCAAGCATTCAGAGCCATAAATAGGGGCTTACTATCAGTTTGTCTTGCAGCCCTTTTAGCGTTTCCTTCTAGGTAACATATTTTACTCTCCAACTTGTACTTCAATTCTGTGCCTGGTTTTAGGAGAGAATACTTTCCATAGAGTGATCTGGTCTGTCATCAGTTTTTGAAAGCACACTGTCATGTAAACAAAATCAATTTTTCTAATCTCCAACAAAGTAAACTCAAGCACAAAAAAGTTCAATGTGCTTCAGCTTACACCGAAATACATAAATATTTCTGTGTCTCGGAAGAAACAACACTAGGTATATTTTAAGCCATTTGGATTTGGCATCATTCATTTTAGTGTTAGTGTTTCATTTAGAGGCAGATTCAGGAAAAAATAGAACCATGACAAGACACCTTTTATAAATCAAAGCCATGAAGTCACAAAACTATGGAGTTGTGAAATCCAGAAAGAGGTCAGTGGGGAGGGCTGAGCCATATGCTGACTTTAATAACATAAAGGGGGCATCTCAGGCTTCCCGCCCATGTTCCTCTCCTGGGTGCTCCCTGAAAAGTGCTTCAGGATCAAGGTGAGACCCATTAATTTCATTTGTCATCTTTAGAATATGCATTTTGTGAGTTTGACCGAAAAAAATTTCTTCCATTTTTTCTTTATTAGAAATCGTGAAAATGTTTAATATAACCAGACTCATCTCACATAACAACTACCAGTTAACCTTTTACTAAAACAATTTTTGAAAGGTCATGCCACTTTTTATTTTTCAATCAATTTTTTTCTCAATATAACAACTCTTTCACTCCAAAGCCCACTAAATAAACATTGTTAGAAGAAGTTATGTGTTGACATAATTTCAGGCGAAGATTCATTCACTGGTTTGCTTGACAACAGCAGGTTCTAATAAGAGGATCTATCATATGGAACAAATTTGAATTGTGTGCCCTGAATGGATGAACCCAAAATATTTTGCTTTGTGAACATCCATCAAATGAGAGGGACAAAAAGGTAGTATCTTCTAGGATTCTTCCATCCATGGTGTATGTGAGCTATTTCCATGTTTTTTAAAGCCTTCTTGTGCTCAGTATTTATTTTGTTCTAAAGATGTGTTTCTGTTCTGTAACTTCTTTTAGTGCAGTGTGGTAGTTTCTTGCAATAATGGCATCCAACTTGTTAGAACTTCCTTTTGCCCACAACTTTAGGTAGTCTCCTTCATTTGCAAATCATCTGTGCATTGGGCCTTTTTGGCTACTCTTTGGAATCCTGAGATCATCTTGTAAAGAAAAAAGCTCAGGCTAGCTTCCCAGAGAATGAAAGACCCATGAGGCAGAGATGAGCCATTCTAGCTGAGAAGTTCTAGGCCAATGATACCCCAAATGTGGTCCCGAGACCAATAGCAAGGCATTACCTGAGAACCTGTTCTAAATGTGAATTCTTCAACTTTACCCCAGTCCCACTGGGTTGGAAACTCTGAATGGGAGGCTCAGTAGTCTGTGTTTTAATGTGCTATCTAGATTATCCTTGTACATGCTCAAGTTTGAGAACCATCCTCTAGGCCAACAAGCTTGCCAACCACCAAACACTTGAGTGGGGCTATGCTAGACTGGGGTCAGCAAGGAACACAACCTCAACCATTTGATCACATGTTGTACATGGCTTCTTTTACACCACAGCAGTGGACTGA
>ML101329.1:0-12753 GCA_003697995.1 Taxidea taxus jeffersonii | reverse complement strand
AGGCTCTTGCTTTCCATGAGATAGGTTAAAGGCTTGGCGGTCTAACAAAGATACCGAACAAATATTGTGGTTTAAGAACCTAGAATTTACTTCTTTCTCATGTAATAGTTCTGAAGTGAACTTTCAGGTGAATGGACACTCTGCCCCATAAGTAACCCAAAGACCCAGTCTGACAATGGATGTGCTACCCTTAATGGTTGGTTTCAAGATTGTTCCAGTCATTGCCTTTCTATACGCTAAAGAGGGAACATCAGAATCAGGTCAATCAGAAATCACACACTTGGCACCGGCTCACATTTTATTTACCGGAGCTAGTCAGGTGGCCATAATCAGCTGCAGAGAACCTGGGATCACTGCTCTAGATGGGGCCTTGAGGTTGGACAGGTCCCAGCAACAATTACTATTATGGAGAAGGGGAAGAATACATTTTTCTGGGTATCTAGCAATATCTTTGATACCTTTTAATCCACTGAGCCACCCAGGCGCCCCTTAATACCTTTTAAACAGAGACTCCTTTAGTGTCCTAAAATGAGTAATTTTTAATTTAACTGAAATTTATTGATTATTTTCTACATAAGTGGGCATATCTCTTCTTCAAGATACTTGAAGCTATAGACTGTAGTCAATCTAATAATCCAGAATTGGACAAGCTGTCATGAGGATTCTCTGGTTTATTCTAATATGTTGGATCCCCACCATTCCAGGGTACCTGAGACAGCCTTAGCTTTCACTACTGTACCAGTGTAATTATTATGGGGACACATCGTATACTGGTTTGGACAATAGATTAAAGAGTTACCTTACATTAAACATCAGACACATTACTTAGCACCACCACAGTGGCCTCTGCTCAGGAAGCTTTAAAGCCCAGTCTGGAGACTAGAATTATGAGCCCCACTCCAAGTTTCCAAGATCCCTGTTAGACCATTGATGATACACACGTGTATTTCCTTGGTATCCAATATACACCAGGAAATGGCAGTTTCTTAAACATTTCCTGTGTATATGGATTGCCCCTTTCCACAAACACTATTGGTTTTTCTTAAAATGTTTATTTCAATATATTGAGAGGGTAGTGATTCATTTGTATATGGATGTATTTATCATTCTATTATTGATGGATAAGAGTATACATTTCAGCTTCGTCTTCCATCCTTGTTTTCACTCACAGCATAGTTTGAAGTCTGAGGTCCCTCCATGAATCATAGACTAAAACAAAATTTAGTACAAGCTGAGCTTCACAAGCTAGGTATATAGAAAAGATCTCTGAATAACTATTTGCATTTGCAGAAGGCACTAATTAAAAATGGGGGGTACTGGGGCACCTGAGTGGCTCAGTGGGCTAAAGCCTCTGCCTTCACGCTCAGGTCATGATCTCAGGGTCATGGGATCGACCCCCACATCAGGATCTCTGCTCAGTGGGGAGCCTGCTTCCCCCCTTTCTCTCTGACTGCCTCTCTGCCTACTTATGATCTCTGCCTGTCAAATAAATAAATAAAATCTTTAAAAAATGGGGGGTATTGGGGCACCTGGATGGCTCAGTCAGTAAGCCTCTGCCTTTAACACAGGTCATGATCCAGGGTCCTGAGTTAGAGCCCCACTGAGTGGGGATCCTGCTTCTCCCTCTCCCGCTCCTCCTGCATGTCTTCCCTCTCTCGCTGTCTCCCTCTGTCAAATAAATAATTAAAACCTTTAAAAAAATAAATATGGCGGGAATAGAAAAGCCTGGACTTTATCCATGAAATGTTGACCATTTGCATTATATATTTTGATAGCTTATTATTTATAACTTTAAAAATCTTTGGGTAAGACCACCTTTTTGTTTTTTAAAACACTTGGTATCTTAAACATTGGGTTATTTTTTTCCCTCTTACTGTTCAATGAGTGGCTTTTATGAAAAATGCGAAAATATTGGTTGATGGACATATATCTATTTAGTATAGTTAAAAAAGAGCCACACTTTTCAAAGGATGTAATGAAAATATTTATAACATAATTCCAAGTATATAAGACTAAAGGAGATATAATTTTAAAATATATCTTTTGCTGGTAATAGTCTTTAATAATCTAAGTTGAATTAAGAATTTTGTGTGTATGTTTTTTAATATGATAGGATCTGTACAAAACAGAGCTCTTTCCATGTTAGAACCCTAGAAAAAAAACAATATCCTGTCACTGTTAGAAAAACTAATTGCCAAAGAAGAGCTAGGATAAAGCCAAAATTGAGTTATGTGTGTCTCTATTAATAAAACTAGATCCTCATCAAAAAATGTTCATATTTTCTCCCCCGTTCCAAAATGATTAATACTCATGCTTCAGAAATATGTGCCTAGAGAGAATTTATTTTCCATCAAAAGGTGCTTTCTTTTCAGGAAGATGCTTCTGTTGCAAAGTAAATTAGTCATCTTGAAGGATGTCAGTGTATTGATGTTAGGATGATTTATTCAGCCTTTTGCAAGTCAAACTTGGAGTAACATAAGTAAAATATCTATTGCTAAGCTTTTGTACTCAGCACTGACGGCACAGCATTGCTTTGAATGTTACTTGTTTTCCTCCCAGAGCCAGGTGTTGGTACATACAAAAATGGGAGCACGAGATGAGAGAATATATGGGCACAAACAAGTCTCAGGAACTTCAAAGTGCATTTGCCTATTAGGTTCCTGATAGCAACATACAGCTGTCGTCATCTGACAGGTAGGTATTTGCTCCTTGGTCCAGGCTCCAGGAAAGTTCTAAAATGCATAATTCCGTAGAATTTATGGGCAGGCTCTACCCTTCACTCTAAATCTGAGTATCTCATAGTGATTGCTCTGATTCACCAGAAGATTAATTTCTAAGTGAATTCTCATGTGGATGTTTGGAGTCTCTTACCTATTTTATTCTGAAGTATGCTTCCCTGTCCTCTGCCCCTCCAGAGTTGTCACATTCTTCCAGAGTCAGAGGGTGTGCTTGTCGGTCACTTGCTTGCATAATCCATTCCTGTGAGACAAGTGGGTGGAGACCACCTGGGTTCTACCTGTTGAAAGACTTTGTTTTCCATAATGGCACAATCATGAGAAATAATATCTTCATAATTTGAAATAATTGCAGGATCTTTGCGAAAGTCCAGTAACTGCAAAAGAAGGCTAAACACATGAGTCAAGTTTAATGAGTCAAATTAAAATGTGCCTCTTAAAATACTCTCTCATTTTGGGGCACCTGGGTGCCTCAGTGGGTTAAAGCTTCTGCCTTCAGCTCAGCTCATGATTCCAGGGTCCTGGGATAGTGCCCCGAGTCGGGCTCTCTGCTCAGCGGGGAGCCTGCTTCCTCCTCTCTCTCTCTGCCTGCCTCTCTGCCTACTTGTGATCTCTGCCTATCAAATAAATGAATAAAATCTTTAAAAAAATACTCTCTCATTTTGAAGGGGATTTATAAGCAGTAGACTGACATCAAAATGGTTTGCTTAGACAGTATGTGTGTGTGTGTGTGTGTTATGTGTTATTGACTCTGATATTATACCACTTATAAAACTTAAAATTGGAAATGAAGCCTTAAGAGAGCATAAAAATAAAATTTATCCTTGAGGCATTTTTGAGTTTTTCATTCATTTAGTAGATATTTACTGATCATTCATGTGATAGTACACTTAAGGTATTATTAAGGTATTAGGTATTAAGGACACAATGGTGAACCAAACAAACCTGATGTTTACTTTCCGGGAGCTTCTAGTCAAGAGGAAGGAGACGAGATCATTTTAAAGTTACAAATAAAATGAAGGAAAAAAGTAAGAGAAGGAGAAGTTTCCAGGAGTTACTAAAGATAAAATGGTTTGGGAAGAAGTTTGAAAAGTGGATGCCCGAAAAATGAGAAATGACCATCCACTTAGAGAGCCATGAGAGCGCTCCAGCCCAGGAAATGAAAATGAAGAGGCTTTCAAGGTGTGGTACAGCCAAAGGAAGCAAAAGAAGGGGTTCTGTCTAGCAGCAAGCAAAGGGGCAGTGAAGTGAGGTAAATTGCATAGGTAGGCAGAGCCCAGCTTATGTAGTAGATCCGGGCAGACCATGGTCAGGGTCCCAGGTTGAGTTCCCGGAAGCAGTCTCTAAGACAGAAACCAGCATGGGGGCCTTTATTAGAAGCCAGCTTAGGATCAATTTTGGGAGACAATGAGCAGCACTGTATTCCAACAAAGGTATCTGCCAACTCTACCAGAGCACCGGAGCTGGGACCGTCCTTTAGAGTTGTCCCAAACTATACTGCAACATCGATCAGCCACTGGATGTGGGCTGCTCCTAAGAGACTAAAAGAAACTAAAAGAAATAGTTTTCTTCAGCCAAGGCCATCTACAAGGAAGGCTGATACCTGAAGGCTAACTTGGCCAAATTCCCAGCAGCTCGTGAAATAAGTCCTTTGTTGCTGAAGGGAGATTTAAGCATATGGCTTTTATTTCAAGCACAATGGGAAGCCACTGAAGAGTTATCAAAATGAGGTATTATAGTCTGATTTACATTTTCATAGGATAGCTCTGATTGTCTTTTGAAGAATATAGAATGCAGTAGTAGAATCAGGGAAACAAAGTATAGTATTTGTATAAAAACAAAAGGGTCAGTCAGATTTGCCCACTGGTATTTTATCTTGATGACCAAAAGTCATAAGATTGAGATAAATCAAAGGAAACAATGTTTGTTCAGATTTAGTAATATCAGGCTTAATAAGAGAGTTAAAATGATTAAATTGAATGTTCTTTCACTCATTCTTTCCTGAGAATTGCTCAAAGAAGAAACTGCTCATAACTGTGGTTTGAATATCATACATATGCATGGAGTGAGAGAGAGAGAGAGAGAGAGAGAGAGAGAATTTAATTCTTCTTTCTTTCTTCTTTATAAAGTTAACCTGAATTTTGGTTTTAAAGTTTTCCCCTTAAGATTCAAATTCTGGGGACACATGGGTGGCTCAGTGAGTTTATCCTCTGCCTTCGGCTCAGGTCATGATCCCAGGGTCCTGGGATCGAGCCCCACATCGGGCTCTCTGCTCAGCAGGGAGCATCTCCCCACCCTCCTCTGCCTGCCTCTCTGCCTATTTGTGATTTCTCTCTCTCTGTCAAATAAATAAATAAAATCTTTAAAAAAAAGATTCAAATTTCTGGATTGGATTCTCACTTAAGGGGCTTATGATAGATCATATATGACAAATCCTCACAATGTGCCATCAGTTTCACCTCTTTGAAAGAAATCTCAACATATTAACCTCACTGACAACCTTTCAGAGTTTCTGGTAGACTCACCTCTATTTCAAGAGAAGTAAATGCTCACTGGTTGATTAACCTACTGATAAAGAAGAGGATGATGTGGCTATATGGCTGTCAAATGGAAGCACAAATGGGATAGGTCTGGTTATGGGATAGTTCTTTATCCTGATTTTGATGGTGGTTATACCACTGTACACATGTGATAAGTTGACATACCACTATATACATTCATTGTACCAATGTCAATTGCCTGGTTTTGATATCGTACCACAGTTATGTAAAATCTAACCATTGGGGGAAACTACATAATGGATACCAGAGACTTCTTTGTACTATCTTCCCAGCTTCCTTTGAATCCGTAGTTGTTTCAAAATAAAAAGTTAAAAAACTCTTTGTTTTGCATGATAAATACAGTAGGCATGCCATCCGTCTTCTTGGATCTTCATACTTACTCTGACGGTGTAAACCACTGCAGCTACACTGAGGACCTGGGAACCCTGTTTCACTCAGATATTGCCTGCTAGGCTCCAGACCACATAGCCATCTGGCTGTCCCATAAGCACCCTGAATTCAACATGTCCAATATTCACTCCTTTCCTCAAACCAGCGGCACTTTCAGCCTTCGATCTTATGTGTCATCTGTCCTGAAATTCTTAAAGTTCTCTAAAATGTTTTTCACTTAGTTCTTACTTTCAGCTCATGTTGTTTCTGTACCTAAAGTGATCTCTGATTTCTCTGTGTGAGAGACCCCTACTCATCTTTCCAGATGTCTCATCTTTCTTAAATGTCTCCTCTTTGATGAAAGTACACCATGGATCCTGCATCCATACTCTCATAGAAGTGTGGAATAGAACGTGAATTACTGAACTGTAACACAGTGACTTATATGCCTGTCTGCCTTCAGCATAGGGTTGTAAGAATCTCCCAATTATTATTTTAAATTATATATTGTGCTTGCAACACAGGAGGGAAAATACATTTTTGTTAAAGGAACAGATGGATGAATAAACTAAATTATTGGTCTAGTCTATACAATTGCTGTTGGTAATCACAAAATGAATTCATATTAAAATACTTGTTATGTCTATTTTATGTTTCCTAAACACTTTTAAATAATTACCTTGTTTGATTTTCATAAAATCCATCCTAACTAGCTAGCAGAAATATTATTATCCTAATTTAAGCACTAAAGGAATATAAAAGAAGTCTTACGTGACTTGTCGGAGGACCATGGGTTAACATAGCAGAAGAGTAAAGATTAAAACCCACATTCCCCAGGGGTGCCTGGTCGCTCAGTGTATTAAGACTCTGCCTTTCGCTCGGGTCAAGGTCTCAGGGTCCTTGGATCGAATCGAGCCCCACATCAGGCTCTTTGCTCAATGGGGAGCCTGCTTACCCCCCTCTCTCTGCTTGCCTCTCTGCCTACTTGTGATTTCTCTCTCTATCAAATAAATAAATAATAAAATCTTAAAAAAACTTAAAACCCACACTTTCCGATTTAGACTTCAGTGTTTTTTACAATATATTATGATTGCTATCTCAACATGGATATCCTTATCTTTGATATATTATAACATATGTAGTTAATTTTTAAATAGTGTTTATAGTCTGTTTTCTAAAGCACTTGATCAAGTAGTCCTCAAAAGAATCCCACATGAAGTAGGTCCATATTCTTGGGCATTTTCTACAAATGAAGCACTGAAGTGTAATGTTTCTGATCCCTCATTCAGCCTGGAGCATTCTCAGGTTAGCTCTACTTCCTTGGGCTTTAATTCCAGGTGATAGGGGCACTTAGTATGACAGGGTATGGCATGCAGCTTTTGCCTTTCTTGGGGAGGAGAAATTAACATTCTTACAGGGGAAAAAACTCTGAAATGCAAAGTCTCTGACATCTGTTTCCCTCGTTTAGTTGGATCTTTTAAGATCAGCTTATCTCTCTTGGCTCTTGGGGTCTGAAATTGAAAGCATTGCTTTGATTTATGTACATTACCATGATTTATGCACTGTTAAAATGAATATCAGATGGCTTTATATTTTTGCAAAGGCAAGAGCCCAAACAGGTAGATTTTATCTCATTATCTGAAAACCAAGATGTTGAGCCATGGCTCAGATAGCATTGCTTAATTGCTTTAACTACCTGGATTTTAAAGACTTGGCCTTAGCAAAAGTTAATTTAAATTGAGTTGTAAGACATAACATTCAGCCCACATTTACTCAGTGCCTGAACATGGATATAAGGAGCTTGGAGAAGTCTTTCACAAAAAGTTAAGCAAAAATACAGATAAATTCCATTTTAAAGAGAAGCAGATGACTGGAGGGAAATGTACCACCTAAGAAAAGGATATACTTGGATGGTACCAACGATGAAATGACCTGTATGGCACCAACGATGAAATGACCTGTATGGCAGCATAAATCCCTCAAGAGAGAAACAATAATCAAGTGAATATTAAACATTAAGTAAAGGGCCTAGAGCAACTCTTGCAAGATATCTTTACAGGAAGTTCAAACCTGATCCTGATGAATCACAATGAAAACTATGGAAGTTGCTTGATTTCCAGGCTTGTACATGGTTTTTTTTTTTTTTTTTAAACTAAATGAATGGCTTGATGACATGAAGTCAGAAGACATCAGATACTACAATGTTCCTTAATCCACTGTTCCAACAACAGATGTGTTTGCACACATTTTCATTTGACTAATAAATAGAGATGAAAGAGATTAGCCAACTGTTACTACTTTTTTCTAATGGATGCCATGTCTGAGATCAGAATGGCATGTGGATATGTGTTTGTTGGGGAGTAGTTGTAAAATAATATGGGTGTATATTTGTTGTACCCTTAGGTGGTAAATACCCAAAGTCTTATTAAATAATATTAAGACTTGATATTTGCTTGTGTTATTCTGCATGTAAAATCAAATTAGTGAACATGAAACATTGCAGAAGGGGCTCTCCCAGTAAATCCATTAACTCCTCAACTGAAGGATTTGCACCTCTTTGAACTTCATGTTGCCATATTTTCCTGGATGTTACTGCTTACTAGAGATACAAGGCTTGTTAACATGGAATGCATCTTTCCCACCCATATTATAGGACCTTGAGACTATGTCACAACATGACCTGATTTAATCTTTGTGGGACCTTAGTAAAAAACCTCTCCCCCCTTCAAAGCCAGTCCAGAAAAATTTGTTTATGGCATCAGGAGCATGGGATAGAGGCCATATGGGTAGGGGTCTGGTTGTGGGGGTAGAACAAAGGAGAGAGGGCAGGATACAGGAGGGAGGAAAAAGTAGCCAAAAGCTCAGCCTTACACATCTATTCCATGAGAGGGACTGAAAGGAGAGGAGGTCAAGTGGTTCCAGCAAATCACCTGGTGGGAGAAAGCCCTTTAGGCCTTCCCTCTGCTACTTCTTTTACTACACACCTACATCTGCATGTGATTTGAACTTGAGGGGACTCAGTTTTAAATTGGGGGTATGGATCTGGAAGGATTTCTTAGGCATCCAGAATGCTAACATTCCTCACTTAGAAATAACGTTGATCCTGAATAACAAGCTACAAACTTGAATCTGAAACTTTAACTTAGAATGTCTTGATTTATGGCAAACTTCTTTTTTTTCCCTAATGGTACAGAAAGTTCAAAAAAAAGTTGGGGGGTAGATAAATCAGGGCCAGAAAAGAAAATGAAAAACAGCAAATCCACTAACATATTTGTAGATATGTCCTCTATAATTACCTGAAAGCCCATATTTATTTAACAAAGTACTCCTTGAATATCTATATTAGTTTTGCAATAAAATGGAAACAGAACTACCCTTCTAATTGAAACTGGTTCATATGCACATATGGGCTAATGTGATAAGAAAATACTGATTTGAACAGTGCAGACTACAGAAAAATGAGTTTTTGTTCTATTATCTGTATTTTATTTTCCAGGTTTGATAAATAATAATATATTTAAAACAATAAAGCTTGCCGTAAACTTACATTTACTCATTAGCTTATTATCTGGTGGTGAGATGTTGATGAATGCATGTACACAAAAGAAGAGTTGAGAAAAGCTTACAGGGCATTTATCTAGAGCAGAACTAATGCAAAACTATGACTATATGATACTAGCAGCCAGATGGAAACAAAGTTTTTTGAAAAATCAAATCTGAACAAAACAAATATGGTATTTTGAATTCTTTATTTCACATTTCCCCACATTTGCTATCATGTCTTCCAATTTAAAGTAAAAATTCGGCAGTATTTCTTTCTTCCTTCTTCAAAAGGGACAATCATTTTGAATTCTACAGTTTCAATATTAGTATGACTCTAAATGTGAGGTAGTACTTTTGCTCCCAGGGTTTCTAACAATGTGGTGTTATATGTCTAACTATAAACTGTAAAATATACTCAATTTAGAGTGAATAATCTAAATTATTCCAAATATTTGTACTAGAATAAACTGATTAAACTGTGGACATTACCGATACCCAAATATTTGCTTTGTATATTTGTTTTATATATTTCTAATTATCTAGTTCTTCACCTACATTGTCTTTACATATTTACATTTCATTTAGATCTCAGCACGGTGTTTAAATTGCTTTCTAAAAAAAGTGTGTGTTTTTGGTAGAATTATAATGAATTATTTTAAAAATGAGGTGTCACAATAATTTCTTAGAGAGATGGTTTTATACTATGAATTCTGCCTGCTTTGTTTTGCACCATCATTATTATGGCACTAATGGAAAGCGCTGAATATATGTTGTCTTTATACTATTTCAAGTTATCTGAAATATACCCAATTCTCATTTGTGATATACAGCAATATAACCAAAGTATTAGAATTTTTGACTTCATGAAAATGTTGCACAAAATACTGAAATACAATATGTAATGAAGCAGTCTTTGCTTTAAGGAAATAATCAACTGCTTCCTAAAATCTGATTTGCATTTGAACAATGTACTATGAGGAAGTAATGAATCTTTAATATTTAAAGCACTGCAATGATTAATAAAGTGTTTGAGGAGGGCATATATTTGAGCAGATTCACCGTCTTATGATATTTGTTTTATTGTAATCCACTTTCCCTGATATTAAGAGAAGTGTAATGGAAAAGGAAGAATGATTGGAGGGTCTGATCAAATCCTCTCTGAATTACTCCATCAACCATGTGGAAAACCTATTATTGTATAGATCTTAAGGCAGGCCTGAATTGAATTATAGCCTTAGTACTCAATCTCTTTGAATATCATTATTCTCCAAAATATGTAGAGGTGGATATAGATGAAAATTAATTTACTCTGAGCAACCAGACTATTTAATCATCTAGACTGCATAGAGACAAATAATTTTCTTGGGAGTTGGGATATCAAATAAATTGTTCAACTTCTTTTCCACCCATGATTATTTAGAAACAACTATTGGGAAGAAGTGTTTTACATGAGAAACTCAGGTTCTGGGAGGATTAAGTGGCAAGCTACAATTCAATAAACATTTCTTGGACAAATGTTGATCTATGGTATTCAAACGAGCCTAATAGTAATTCAGCCCCTGTTCATACCTTAATCTGTGACCCAGATTGATGAATTTGAATGTCATTTTCTACAGAAAGGCCACCCTTTAAAAAATGTAATGCTCATGGGAGAAAATGGAAAAAGAGAAGTCCCATTATTGTTGCCAGGCCTTCGCCAGAAATAGACTTCTGTGTCTTATGCTACAAATATCTCAGAAATAATACAGCAACAAAATACATGTATTAATTAGTCTGAAGACTGAAGATATTTCTATTTAAAAGGTGGTAAGATCTAACTACATGAATATAATGTTAGCAGCATCAGTACCACGTATAGTGGTTTAGTAGCCATTATTCTGTTCATTATTTTGTTTTTTTCTTAGCATTGGAATTTATACAGACTTTCTATCCCATCACTAATTCCAGAGGTTACTGATAATTGAAATTAATTCTCTAAATAGCATCTATGAACACTGAAACAGACTTTACAGTAGATATGCTTATTTCTATCTTATGGGTGAAGAAACTAGGATTATGAAAATGAAATATCTTGCCAAGCTCACTTTTTTATCAAGTGCTACAGTGACATTAGACTGGGTCTTCTTGTATTAAGGGTCATTTATGTTTTGCTTCCACACAAACTGTAGTTTATGGAGACTTCCAGATGTCACTGGATAATATATATTTTGCTTGTACTTAGAACCTTAACACTTTCTACAAAACAATCTCTAAAGGGATTCTACTGCAAACACAATTTATTTGGTGGTATTAGCATGGGAATACAAATTAAATAAATATTTGAAACTATATTTGTTTTATTTCATATAAAAACAAACAGTTTACTGTTAGATCTTCTATTTTCAGTGTTAGAGGTATACAAAAATTTGTGGAAGCAAAGTATTCTAGCAGCATAATTTTCTCTTAATTTGCAATAATGAAGATCCACTTATAATTGCCTCTATGAGAAACTCAAGTAGCCTATGATTTATTTAATCAGTAAATCTACAGTTGAATAAAATAATAACTAGTTTATAAAGAGGTTAATTTCACTTTTATATTTTATCTGTTTTTAATTTAGTGACCTAAGGTAAAATTATGTCCATGTGAAAATAAGACTTAATGGCTAACCTACATAATTTTACATCATGAGCAAAATTATCAGTTTTAAATAACTATACAAGAAATATAAAGTCACTGAAATCAAAGCTAGCATCACCATCCCAGTTTAGATCATGTTAATCAACAGTAAATGCCAAGAGCCTTTGGAATGTATATTTGCCTAGTAACTAGTAAAATAATACAATCATTATTAAAATGTTACATCATTTATGTATATATAATATATACTTATATTTATTTATTTGTTATTTTATTTATATTATTTTTTCCAGTTCTTGATTAAATTCTAATTCACTTTACTGAAATCCTAAAAAAAAAAAAAGTAAAATTTTCATTCTAGAAAGGTGTTTGAAAACTTAGTAGGGTATTCCACAAGGATTTGTGAATGGACAGATGGAGGATGGATAGATGGATGGATGGATGGATGGATGGATGGATGGATGAGTCTATGATCAATCCCCATAAGATTTTTAAATTCTATCCTGCACAGGGAGACTGAGGCAGGCATGTTGTGTAATGAATTTGTCATGAAATCAACATAACTTTATTTCAAAAGAAAGAGTGGGTAAGACTGAAGAGAATAATCCTTGAAAAATGGGTAAGCAAGCAAAAGCTCATTTGCCTTTTATTTGATCCAAACACAGCTGGAAATCTATTTCATGACCAGTACAACTTGGTCTCTTACAGATTTTGTTGATGCTATAACTCCTCTTATGTCCCAAATGATGACATCAGGCTTGTTGCAGTCATGAAGACAGTGGATCAGAGCCTTCACATTATGAAGTAGAGGAATGTATACATAGTATTTAAAATCTATATCTCTTGCTTTGCTCTAGTTCCCCTCCTGCTAGCTTCTGCTGACCTCTTCCTTGGGCTTCTTCCTTCTAATAGACAACTCTGTTCTT
>ML101328.1:32320-48790 GCA_003697995.1 Taxidea taxus jeffersonii | reverse complement strand
ATGAAGATTCAGGAAAACGAGGTATTGCTAGCGAGGACTGAACTTTTTAAAGAACTGATACTGGTGATAAAATGAAAAACAAAAACAAAAACAAAAACCCAAAACTACGAACAGTGGAGTCAACAAACCTAACCCCAATCTTGCCTACGCTGCTTACAGGCTGGGTGCGCAACCCTGAACAAATTAACCTTACTTAGCTATTCATCTGTAAAACAAGAGTTAATCACTGTGGTAGTTTCCAGCCTAGGGGCCTGCAATCTGGAATTCTCTCTCTAGGGTTCTTTTAGATGCATGCGTAACTTTTACCTTTTTAAGACATTATCATCTTGGGTTTCTGCTCTAATCAGATGAACCTAATTTTCAAACACTAGGTCAACATCATGAGGAATAAATGAGATTTTAAGTAAAATTCCCATTAGAATGCTTGCACAGAACATTCAAGATGGTAGCTATCCTTGTTCTCATTATCTTACCCTACCATTAGCCTCTATTAAAAATGCTACACAGGGGACGCCTGGGTGGCTCAGCTGGTTAAGCGGCTGTCTTGGGCTCAGGTCATGTCCCAGGATATCCCAGCATTCTGGGATCAAGTCCCACATCACGCTCCTTGCTCGGCAGGGAGCCTGCTTCTCCCTCTGCCTGCCTCTCTGTCTGCCTGTGCTCGCGCTCTCTAACAAATAAATAAATAAAATCTTTAAAAAAAAAATAAAAATGCTACACAGTCCTTTCAAGTAAAATCAACAGTATTTTTAGAATTGTTACTCCTCTGAAACAGAGACAAATGGGGTGCCTGGGTGGCTCAGTTAGTTAAGTGCCTGCTTTCAGCTCATCATGATCCCAGGGTTCTGGGATGGAGCCCTGCACTGGGCTCCCTGCTCAGTAGGGAGTCCGCTTCTCCTTCTCCCTCTGTGCCTCATCTCTCCACCCTCAGTCTGCCCCACCTGTGCTCTCCCTTCTCTCAAATAAAAATCTTTAAAAGAAGAGCAATAGAAATATAGCAAAACCCGGGTTACAAATCACTGGTAAAGCACAACTTGTTCCTGTTTCTCCTCTAAGAGAACGTTTACACATTCCATTCCATAAGCCATTTTGTAAACAGAATATAAAGATGTTTTGAAAAATTCATACTCTAAGAACAAAATACACTGTTACTAAGGAAACAGCAGTTACAAGACTTATTTACTACTTTTTAAGAACACGAAGAACTGTAACCTTAATACCTACCAATAAATGATAGGACTTACACAAACTCTTCCTGAAAAAAGCCATTTCAGAAGAGCTGACTTCTACTAAAACTACCATTTCTCTTTATTAGAGACTGCACAAACTTCAAGGTATAAAGTAAAATCTAGAGATTATCAAAGAAATGCTGGGATGGTGTGAAATGAAGCACAAAATATATGGATTAAAAAGACAAAAATAGTTGCAATATGATCTGTATTCTTTTTTTAAAGATTTTATTTGACAGAGATAACATGCAGGCAGAGAGGCAAGCAGAGAGGAGGAAGCAGGCTCCCCACAAAGCAGAGAGCCCGATGTGGGGCTCAATCCCAGAACCCTGAGACCATGACCCAAGCCGAAGGCAGAGGCTTTAACCCACTGAGCCACCCAGGTGCCCCTGATCTGTATTCTTAAAGACAAATTTTCCAGCTTTAAGTGTCACCAGTCCTGACTAGCTAAAACCAGGATTCACTACATAGCCCTCAATGTCTGATCAAAGCCTGTTTTCCCATATTCAACATATATATATATATATATATACCTTCATCTAAATAGGAGTCTGCCAGACTTCCTCCTAGCTTCTTGATGACATGAATTGCCTCCAGATTACCAGAACCTTTCAGTCTGAGAACAGCTTCTACGGCTAACTGAGTAAAATGGTCTTTGTGATGAGTAAGAAGTTTTGAGGATAATGTTGTTCCCGCAATGTTCATTAAATCTTGGCGGAATTTAACTTCGTCAGAACTAAAAGAGAAAAACCAAAAAGACTCATGCCTGTTTTTGAAATGCTTCTTCAAAAGTATCAATCCTATTTTTCTTTTTAAGAAAATACTTGTCAATAGATAATCTCACCCCAGTTAGGGCTCAAAGCCATAGCAAAAGAATTAAAGTTCATAATAATCAAGCAATGCAAAATTAAAGGATACTATTTTCCCCACCAATCAGGCAAAATACCGAAAAAGAAACACAAGCAAACAAACTACCAAATGCTTCAAGGACATGATAAACAGGTATTGCTATACAGATACTAGGAATAAAAATTAATAAAGAATTAAAGAATGCAATTAAGAATGAAAATAAAGACGATTACTTGTAAATAAAAATGCCATAAAACACATATATGTTTAGACCCAGCAATTATACTTCTTGAAACATTCTTGAAGTTTGTCACAACTATTATTATAAATCTAACACTTATTAAAACAGATTTCTGACTATAGATAGGTAACTACAGTCCTACACTACAGTCACATAACCAAATGCATACCTCTATTACTAATGCAAAAAATACTGACACTCAAATATATGCTTATTAATCAACCAAGTTAGAATGATTATGCAATGATTCTATTTGTTTTGTTTTTTGTGATTTTTACCTACAAAAAACTGGAAACCCAAACTATATCTGGAGGATAATGTGGGGGTTTCTTCTGTTATTGGGGCAGGATGAGGCTATAGTCATGTTTGTGTATGCTTCTGTTTTCCAGACTTCTTGCACTAAGCCTATTTTTAAAAGAATGTTAAATGTTTAAAACAGTATTATTTTGGTATACCAACCCATGATCAACTGCAGAATTCAACAGAGCCTGTCTTGCTGCTTTTGTGGCTTCTCTCCAACCCGCAATGATGGTCTGTGGGTGAATCTTTTTTGCAATCAAAGATTCTGCTTCCTATTAATAGTAGAAAACATTCTTCAATAGAAAACACATACAAAGTACCTGACTCCTTCTGATACGAGAGCAAAAAAAAATAAAATGAGGTTAAAGTTGTTCCGATACTCTTACCCTTAGTAATTCTGCTGCTAAGACAGTAACAGAGGTAGTGCCATCACCAACTTCATCATCTTGAACTCTTGACATATCTAGAAAAAAGAAGCTAGTTAGTTAACTCATTTATATTGGATATAAATGCATTCTAGGGGTGCCTGAGTGGCTCAGTGGGTTAAGCCACTGCCTCCAGATCAGTCATGATCTCAGAGTCCTGGGATCGAGTCCCGCATCGGGCTCCTTGCTCAGCAGGGAGTGTGCTTCTCTCTCGGCCTTTGCCTGCCACTTTGCCTGCTTGTGTGCGCATGTTCTCTCTCTGACAAATAAATAGATAAATAAATAAAATCTTTTAAATGCATTCTAAATTACTTATCCGTGGCTTACCTTATTCTCCTAACATACCCACTACCAACCAGAATCTCACTTATCTAGGTTTCCTAACCTGACAAACTCTTTGGAACTTCTCTCTCTGAACATATTTTATCATTAAATATTGCATGGAACCACAGAGGCTTATATTTTAATAATTAAAAAGGGGACATCAATTAATTGAAACTAGTTAGTCAACAAAGCCTATTTAAAAATGTGTTTTAAAAATGTTAATGAAACCTTATCATTTTCAGACTCACCAACTAAAACTTTAGCTGCTGGATTGTCTACACCGATGTTTTTTAGAATAGTTGCACCATCATTGGTTACCATAAGAGAGGCATCTCGTCCACTGCTTAACAGAATTTTATCCTAAAAGGAACACACTTGATTTAAGTTAAGATATAAATACATCTCAAGAATGCATGGGTCAATCTGTACTCTCATTTACTGCTAATGTGTAAATACTCTGGATGGCAATTTGGCAGTATCCATTCACTTTTTTAATGCATACACTCCAAAAGCAAACCCTGGTGTCTGTCCCTAAAAACACTGTAACTGGGAGACACTAAAAAGGTTGTTTCAGCACTGTAATAGCAAAAACAATGAATAAATATAAAATAAAAAAATCTACAGCAAAAGAGATTTTAAAAAGCAACCTACAGAAAAATACAAATACCTACAGTAAAAATACTTATTACAAAACACATAATACATAATATGCACATATATCTACATAAAAACAAGTATTAGGAAGACTTACATCCAATTATAACTATGGTTGTCACTGGGGAGGGGACTGAGAATGATGACCCAAGGGGACTTTAGCTGTAGGAGTATGGTTTTGATTTTTAGGAAGGAGAACATATTCATGTCTTATGCATACAAGAGGTAACTTTCAAAGTTTAAAAAGCATCCCCAAAAAGTGAGCTATTAACTAGATTTCCAACAACGACTGTAAAGCAGTATCAAAACATAAAGATTCCTTGTTTTTCTTACCATGCCCTTAGGTCCTAATGTGCTCTTTACCAAGTCTCCAACAGCAATGGCACCGATAAAAGAAGACTGGAATAAAAATCAGAAATTGCAAAGTAAAAGTCAATTTTACAGCCTTAAAATTCCTAAAGTTCAATTGGATCTTTAAAAGAATGGGAGAACAAGGCTTACCAGACGAGCAGTCTCTGCCCTCTCTTCATCAGCCCCAGCCTTGAAGATGTTAACAGGTGCGAGGGAAAGGGACGCCTAAAAGGGAAAAATCAACAGTCAGTTTGAATACCAATTACTTAGCACGTATAGATGCATTCCGCCAGAAATACATGTACATATTTAAGAGAAATTTACAGCATAGTACTTTTTCAAACAAATGACGTTCCCCATCACTGGGACGTTCATTTACTTGGGGGGCGTGAGGGACTTACACAACTTGCACAGCAAGGAGAGTTTGCCTTTGGGGTCTCCAAGTGCTTTTATGAGTAAAAATTATACACCAAAAAGAATGTCAAATAAGGCAAGACTTAAGATGACTTTAAAGATAAGACAGGCAGGGGGTGCAGGCCACTCGCGCCAACAACCGCCAGGCAGACTGGCCTCCATCTTCACCCTCCAGCCCTTCCAGCCCGGCTGCTGCAGGCTCCGCCCCGGGAGCGAGGGCGGGGCCTGTCGCGCCGACCCGCCCGGGACACTAGAAATTTCTCCTCTCAAGTTGACCCCCGGGCCTCGGGTCCTGAGACTATGGAGAGGCCGAGTCGGCACAAGACGCTGGCGTGGAGGCCCACACCTCCCCGTTAGGTATGGAGGGCTTCACCGGCGGGCCCGGCGCAGGCCACACGCCGCGGCCCGCGCCATGTGCGACGGTCTCCGGGACAGACACGAGGAGCCTGCGGCCATAGGAGGACAGAAGGGGCAGCGGGAGGCAGGGCGCGGCGGGACGCGGCAGGGTTTAGGTAGGGCCAGCGGGGCCAGGCTCACCATGGTTCCGAGGAGTTCGGCACACAAGCGAATCCCTCACCTCACGCCCGGGACCAGAAGAAAGAGAAGCCGGAAATGACGGCACACGTTCTCCAGCATGGGGCGGAGCCCCGGCGGGCGCGCAGCTCCGGCCTGGCACCGCCCTCTGGGGGAAGGGAGGGGGTTCCGGTTTTGAGTGGAGGACAGCGGTCAGAAACGCCGCTCGTCACACTGGGGGGCGGGGCTTTGACTCGCGCTCCGCCCCCTGCGGCATTCGCTCCGCAAGAGGGAGGGGAGGATCTGATGTATTGGCTGGAGCCGGGGAGTAGAACCCCCAAAGAACAAAAGGGACTCTGCGACGGGGGGTTGCTATAACAACGGGGTTTCTGCTCGCATGTTTAATTTTTATTAAATTTAATCTTTTAAAATTTGCCTTAAAGTACCACATATACACAGTTTAAAGTGTTATATGCTAATAACGAAATACAATTCACCGACCTCACCATTTCTTTCCTCAGAAGCAAGCGCATTCAGCTTTTTCAGTTTGTGGAGGTTCTGGGATTACCGTTACCTTACTAAATATTTCTATTGCGATTTTAACTTTAAACGTTATTGAGTTACGAGGAAGAGTTACATTCCTTTCATTGAATTTTAAAAAGGTGTCTAACTGGACATTGACTGTCTAGGACAAAGTCTTGTGAACTCTGATGGAGACATTTACTTTATCTTTGCCCTGCTTGCTCACTTTCATGTATCACATTTCACTCGTTCTTTTCCCCTCCACTAGTAGAGATGACTAATATACTTTTACATAATGTGTTGGTAGAGACCAAGATTGACTCCAAATATTTCAATTTATTAAAAAAATTTTCTACTTAACTCCAAGTTGGCTGCCTAGGATGGTTATAGTAAAATGTGCTTTAAAAAAACTTTTAGTTTTATATCATCTACTGATACTCTTTTCTCCCTCTGAATAATTGATCACTTAGCAAATGCTTGGACTTACTGGTAATTGTTAGATTTCACTAAGTGAAATAAGTCAAGCAGAGAAAGTCAATTATCATATGGTTTCACTTATTTGTGGACATGCTATTGCATGAAGGACATTAGGAGAAGGAAGGGGGAAATGAAAGGGGGAAACCAGAATGGAAGAAGAACCCTGAGAGACTATAGACTCCAGGAAACAAACTGAGGGTTTTAGAAGGGAGGGGGTGTGTGTGGGGGGTGAACCTGGTGATGGGTATTAAGGAGGACACGGATTGCACAGAACACTGGGTGTTATACGCAAACAATGAATCATGGAACACTACATCAAAAACTAATGATGTACTGTATGGTGACTAATGGAACAATTTTTAAAAAATGGGTAGATGTTTACAATTTTTAATTGTTTTAGCTCTTCAGATATACTTTAAGAGGGTTAGTTTACATCAGGGGTTGACAAACTATGGGGAGGGAACCAAATCTAACCTCCCACCTATTTTTTATGGCTAGAAAGTTAAGAATGTGTTTTACATTTTTTAAATGATTGGGGCAAAAAGAGAAGACTATTTCATGATACAGTAAAGTTATATGAAACTTGCATTTTGGTGTCCATAAAGCTTAGTTAGAACACAAGCATACCCATTTTGTTTAATATATATATATTTTTAAAGTTGTTTTTTTGTTTGTTTTTAGTAATCTCTACACCCATAGTGGGCCTCGAACTCATGACCCTGAGATCAGGAGTCACATGCTCTTCTAACTGAGCCAGCCAGCTGCCCCAGCCCACTCATTTTTATACTGTGCAGGGCAATACAGAATTATATACAATAGCAGAGTGGTTCTGACAGACTGTTTAGCCCATAAAGCTTAAAATAGTTATTAGCTGATCCTTTCCAGTTGATAGTTAAATGCTGACCCTGGTTTACACTATTCTCAAGGTCCATCATGAAAAGTGGGGATCAGATTGGACAAATTGCTGTTTTAACTATACCAAGATTTTGAAAACTTGCTCTTCTTACAGGAAATGCACTTTAATGGGCAGATCCCAAATCACATACTGAGAAGAGTCACAGTGAGAAGCTGAGATGCCTGTACAATAATAAAAAGGGTTGTTTTCATTGTAGACCAAATCACTTAACCTGGAAACACTATCTCCTCCCGCAGGCCTGAGATATACCTAAGCCTGAGACTGTGGGTGATGGGGAAACCAATCAATGCCCCTCCCTTCTGGAATTTAGCAAAGTTGGGGTGATAGCCAGGGGCATTTGGATGGGGACTGGGAGGCAGGCCTTGCCACCTATGGAGCTAGGACAGAAACAACCAGGAGACTCCTTATTTGGGGGCTCTAGGCAATCTGTCCTTTCCCCCGTGCATGTGTTTTTGACTCTTCCACCTTTCCGACTTCCTTTGGTGTCACCCTTGTACCCGAGGGATTAAACGCTCAGCTTTTGGGACCAGGCTGCCTGGGTTTGGATTTCAGCTCCTCTGTTTACTAGCCTTGTAACTTTGGATGGGTTCCAAGGTCTGCTCTTATCTTATCTATATCTACATATTTATAGCTATAGCAATGCGAGAAATAACAGGATTTGGTGCTTTAAGCCACTATATTTTAGGGTGGTTTGTTGCACAGCAGTACCTCGCCTGTAAATACTCTTTCAACAAGGCCTTTGAAGAAGCATTTATCCAGTTTCGGTTCCATTTTTATAAGAGCCTAAATCAATCTCCCTGCTTCATTACAATGTCACACCCTCCAGTGTTCCTCTATGTTGATGTCAGAGTCATCTTTCTAAACTATTGTTTCTCCAATGGTTAAAATCCTCCATATTCTCACCTCATTTAGATTAAAACAAAAATTCCTTCGTGTTCTACACCTTTGTGCTCTCATTTCTTCCTCCTCCTCTAACCCCCACTCTGCCTTTGCAATCTATGCTCCAGTCACATGGAACCCCTTGTCACCACTGAACAATCATGATCTATGTATAGTTATATACAACTGTGCCTTTGTACCTTATTCCTTCTCCCTAAGACATCCTTTCCTCTCCTGCTCTAAATCTACGAAGACTCTCATCAGACACCTTAGGGATTACCTTCTCTAGGTTTTTCTTAAAAATCTCCACTTTTAGACTGAGTTCGATGCCCTTCCTTTGTGTGTGTCTTTACCATAACACTTTTATTAATAATTGGAGTAACAATTTTTTCAATTCTCCTAAGGTATACTGCTAGTACCATTCTAGAAGTACCAGAAGAATTTATTATATTTGTCTCAGGGCTTAGTTCTCCGGGGTGGGGGCAGGGCAGAAGGGCACTGCCCCATTAGAAAAGCGATTGTAAACTACAAATCCTTTTGAGCACAAGGACTGCTATCTTTATTGGTAGCACAGGACCTAGTTTGTGCTCATCCATGAAATAAGAATAACATGTGAATGGCTACTGTCTTCAAAGAAACTCAAAAGAAAAATACAGAAATAATCCAACAAAGTTTTTAATTTCCGAGAACAAATGCTCTAATTTCCCAAGATGCCATCTCTGCCACATCTTTTTTTTTTTTAACAGACTTTTTTTTTTTAAAGATTTATTTATTTATTTGTCAGAGAGAGCGAACACAGGCAGACAGAGTGGCAGGCAGAGGCAGAGGGAGAAGCAGGCTCCCTGCCGAGCAGGGAGCCCGATGTGGGACTCGATCCCAGGACGCTGGGATGATGACCTGAGCCGAAGGCAGCCGCTTAACCAACTGAGCCACCCAGGCGTCCCCCATCTCTGCCACATCTTAACCAATCTATGGGTTCCATGGTGTCTGGCACACAGTAAGCAGTCAATCATATGTGGACTCGTCTGCCCTTCCATTGTTTAAATGATCTCTATCTTGAGCTGTACCCAAATAGGCTTTGCAGTGCTCATGCTGTGACTCAAAAATAGGCTTGGGGTCTCAAAGCTGAGAACTACTAGTTTGAATGGCCACATGGATAAAACTGTGAGTCTGTCAAACACTTACAATTTCATTTCACTTTGATGAAACATGACTTTTAACCCATTCATTACACGATCGCTTTGAAAATGGGAGGCAATGATAAGAGACTAAGAAATAAAACCTCATATCATAAAGTTTTAAGAAATGTATGAAATATAAATACAGGAAAACTTTAAATAGGTATCCAACCAAACTTTTATTGGGGTTTTATTGCAATCTACTTTCGGCAAGAAGGGGAAAGTAACCATAAGAACTCCAATCAGATTTTATTCAACAAAGCAGTTTTTCATGAATGCTTAAGGTCAGTGTATAGTCAGCTCAGATTCCAGTATCAACTTGAGTACCTCATTATGGAAATTTATGCCAGAATGACAACAGTAAGGCATTGCAAGATTCTAAATCATCTAAGATTAAACCATATTTTACATATAATTTTAGGACAGTATACTAATACTCTACAATAAATAAGGATTTTAAAAAATGTGTTGCTTAGCCCTTGTTGAACTAAATTCAATTATTAGCTTATTCTGTAAGTACTCCAGTTAATAAAGGTTTGATTGTACTCCAAGAACTGTGACTTTTCCAAAGATAAAAAAATTAGCTCTTATTTGTTATGACAAAAATTAAGCTTAAAAGCACATTCACACTTGTCCTTAAAAGCATGTTTACATCATATATGAGATAACTTCTCATGCCTGGAGATATGGTTTATATGGCAAAAAGTCATATGCAAAGAACGACTAGAGGGCAATCCTCCCAGCTCCACGTCCTCCAAAAAGCCACACTTGGCCTCAGTGTAAAAGTTATATTTTATTGCCATGCTACAAAATGTATGAAGTTGGCACTGATAGGGAGAAACAGAGAACAAAGGGTGGGAAGGGATAGAGGGCAAAAGATGTTGTTACATATACAACAAGGTTTATTTAATCAACAGTGGTAAATTTTGCCAATATTAAAAATGCAAACCAAAATTTAAAATGCTGATATGAAACAGCATTAATATACAATTTATGCATAGTACAGTATCACTTATGTCTTTTATTAGAGAAATATGGAATGTTTATAAAAGAAATGAACCATAGGGGATAAAATTCCTATTTCATATACAATTTGGCAATGGTAGTCCCACTGTTAGACAATTTTTATAAAAGAAAAAATTAAAAATCTAACAAGCTACCTTTATACAAAGTTGCTATATTTATGCCTTTATGTAGGAAAAAAACATTTATAATGCAAATTAGGACATACAATAATCTTACAGTATTATACAATGTAATGAAAATAAAAAACATAACACAAAATTTTTCCTTTATAAAATGTATACTTTGCATTTACTAATGCAAATGTGGCACACCGGTGACTACTGTACTATTAATACCAGTCCGTTTCCATGCTACTATCGTCCAATTGTCATAGAATTGTAATTGTATTGATGCTACAAAAGAATTGTGTTATACCAAAAAATGAGGAAGTAGGAATGGGGAATAGGGATGTAAAGAACAGGATAGATAGGGTGCTGGTTTGGGCAGAGTATACTGTGGTATGTCATAAAATATCTGTTAGTTTTTCAAGCCAGAAACATTTTCTATACATTCTGTAATTTCGTACCAATGCCTTTATTCAAATTTGGCAAACATCAGGGAAAAGGTAATTTAGTACCATATACCTCACATATCAGAAATATGAACAAGATGCCAATACATCAGTTACTTCTGAATGTTGTCTCTGATGGTATGTCTATTTCAAGGAGATATATACATATATGTGTATACACATATACATATATATATATATTTATACACATACACTACACATTGCACAAAACACTTGGGCATTATGGGTTAGGAACAGCACAGTGGGGAGTGGGAAGTACTTTTTAGCTTGTTAAAACCTTTACCTTGAGGCAAAAATAAGGTGGCACATTACTGGGAAATTATGAAAACATAAGGCCCCTGTCCCATTTTTAATAGAACATCATTGAGGTACATTTTTATATGTTGTGCCACAGATTTTTTTGAGGAGGGGAGGAATAAACGAAGAATAGCTTGACATATAACATTGAACTGTGGGGTCAACATTAGTATCTATAAAAACAAAGATTGCTTGGCAAATTTTCATAAGTCCCAAATGTGATCTATTCTGGATATACTGGGAAGTGAAAAGCTTTTTGCTGAGTCTTCAAGAGTAAAGTGCATATCTCATCACTCCACAGCAGCAGTAAATAAAAGGAACTATTTGCCAATCTTCCTGGAGGGAGGGAAGGCACCATATTTTCATTTTTAAAGGAAGATGAAACTGGGAAGTAAAAGACATGACAAAAGAACACAGGTAATACCCATATCAGTTTCCAACCTCTGATCTGGGAAAAAAAAGCTGTTATCACCTGTATGGATAAAAGAGGACTGTATTGGAGGGAAAGCATATGAACGATGATTCTATTTCCAAAACCAAAAAGTGGGATCCCATGGTCTACCAACGGGAACAGAATATCTAAAATTAGGTCTGTCTCAGAAAATCTGAAACATATGGCCACAATTATATCCCAAATAAAATATCTCATTCTAAAATGCACCTAGTAACAGGTACATTCTTCCAGGACAGAGCTTAATGCCCATGACTAGACTACTGCAAAGGACAAGTAGTGTTCTACATTACTTTTTATTAAATAGGAACACAGGTGATTTCCAGAGACATCTAGAAATAAACACCAGTTGTATACATCTTCCTAATACTCATAGTACCTAAAATCAAATTCGTAGCAGACAAATTGGTCCCATTTTCATTTTTAAAGCACACAGTATTTAAAGCATAACCTGCAATGATTATATTGGAGCTACCTAAAATACATAAAAACTAATTAGAATCTGGAAGGAAAATGACAATAATGAGAAAAAGAAAGAAAATAAAGTATCCAACCTCCAAAATGAATCAATAGGTCAGCCCTTTCATTTGGAGGTTCTGTCTTGACTGCTTATTTTGGAGAAAACCACATGTACTGGTTCCATCATAATTCTTATTCCACATTATAAAAACCATCACATAAATTTGGCACGATTAGCAATCTACTCAGAAGAAAGCATAAATGGAACAATATATTAAAAATGGAAACTGCACACCTATACCACTGCTCTCTTTTTAGAGAACAGGGAATAATTAAGCACCAAGTTCACAGAAAAAAAAAAAAAAAGAAGAAGAAAGAAAATTCTGCTATGCACATAAACAAATGGCACTGAAAATAAAGACAACTTTAATAATTTATTTTCTTTATAATGGTCCCACTCTATTATTCTGCTAATCCATCCACTGTCCTATAATTATTTACTCATCGGGTTGGGTGCTCTATGACTGAAACCTTCTCATGCTCAATTAACCTTAGTTACATCTGGCAGAGAGATCCAAATCATGACCTCAAACTTCCTCATATTTAGAGAAAACAGGAACCTAGCCTTTCCACTGTACCGTCCCTTGTCTTCTCTAGTGTTTGAGAAACTGGAACACTCTTGATTTTCCAAGAGTTAAGGACTTATGGACTCTCTTCGGTTTATATAAACTTCAATTCATTCTAGATCCTAAATTATGACACAATCTCATTGCTCTAAGACTTCCACTGTACCTGCTATGCTGGCAACACTCCTAACATTCTAATGAAATCAAGGGATAACCGAAGCTCCAGCCACGAGTGAAAGGAGAGCAGAGCTGAGGAGCACTACTGTGGGCAAAATATAATTGCAGCCGTGTGACGAGGGAATCACTGCTAAAGTGCTGGGGAGGATGCCCACAGAGAGAACACAGTACCTTTAGGGAACTTTGCGTGTTAAAAGTAGCTTCCTTTTTTTCCTCGGCTGTTAAAAAGATCACCTATGGACACAAGTGAAGTTTCAAATTGAGCAAATGTTTTCATCAACTTGAAAAGTAAACAGCATATAAATAAATACTGGGCAAGGGCAACCCTGTTATAGAATAACAGTAAGTTCCAAATGAACCTTCAAAACCACAATTTGACAAAAATGCAAACGAAACGACAATGAACACATAATCCAATTTCAAAACTATATACAAACTTGAACATTTTAAATGGAAAAAAAGACATTAAGCAACAAAATAAGACATCCCGAACACCAAAGGAGAAAACTGAAGGTAAATGGCAACCTAATGGCACAAACGCCTCCAGAAAACAATGTCACTGTTAATAATCTACAGGAGAGAAACTTGCAGGAGATCGTGGTTCAGATTTCCAAATGTTTTTGGGTAAAGTGACCTGAGACTGATTTCTTGAGTCTAGTGTAATTCTGATTAAGATATCTGGGCATGCCCTTTAAATGACATCATGAGATGAGTAAACAGAAAATCTTGTCTCCTTCCTGCCTTTCGACACACCAAGAGCAAACCATATTCCCGGGCGCACAACTCTTCCTAGTAATGCAGAAGGCAAAGGAACTGACTGGTATATAAGGAGGTGTGGTACTTCTATTTCCTTTACATGTTTTGGCTCAAGTCAAAAAGCCTACAATTAATGAAATACAGGATTCCTCATGTTACATGCTGGAGGCCATATACCATGAATAGTGAATCTACAAATATTACTTTCAACGCCTAGAGTTATCTGTTAGCAATGCACGGTATCAAGAGGCTTTATAAAATGTTTTAAATGCCAACCATGACTTAGACATGAATGATATGTGTAAGTCCAGACTACTGATAAAAATCAACCAGCATGTCACTCGCTTCAACTCTCATTTTAAATAGGCACTGTGAAAATGGGAATGCTGCTGTACAGTAATGAGTAGTACATACTGAAATTAGTGTTCTTTAATGAGTACCTGCTCTACATTAATTCCCTTTAGTTAAAGAAGCACAGGAAATATTCAGGAAAAAAATCTTATCAGTCTATAAAAGGAGTTAGTGTTTAGAAATGACAATGAAGCATTTGCATCTTCATTGGTTAAAACTTCACAAAGGTGCAAACAATGTACCGCTTTCCAGGCTCACATGGGCAGGTCAGTACTATTATGTCTAGTCTTCCTAGATGTACCATCATCTCGCGGCAGCGCTTTCTGCAAATTTGACATAGCAGCAGTTCTCTCGATGTCTATCACAGCATACAGCTCTGTGCGCCTGGTAGGGGTTTGCGGAAGGGGAGTGGTAGGCGTTTTTGGAGTCTGAGGGTTGTCAGAGTCACTGCCGCCTTCCAAGTCCACCTGTATGTAATTGAGCTGCCTGTGTTCTAAACTGGGGCGTCTGATATCAAAGTTAAAGACTGTCGGCGTACAGTCCCGACGCCTCGAATATTCTATTTTGTGAGCACTTGCCGGCACTGTTACATTCTCTGTATTTACATAGTTATGCATTGGATCTAGATTATTATGGTAGCCATTTAGAGATGGGGTCTTTGGTCCTAAATTGTCATCTTCATCCCTACTAAGCTTGCGGGCTTCCCAAACAGGAGGCAAAGATGGTAAATTTTCATAGTTTAATAATGCAGTTCTTCTCTGAGCTGAGTTGTTGATATTCTGGGTATCTGAGGTACTGCTGGATGCCAGACGACCTCTCCTGACCCCTGAGGCACTAGGGATAGATAACCCATTTATATTTTCATACACCAGCTTGTTAACAGAGGGCGCATCTCTTCGCTCGTCACTGTCATATCCAGTGTCCCATTCTGTGCTATTGGCACCACTTCCGCTGACTTGGTCTCTTCCAAGTTGCTCCAGTTTCTCTTTTTCCATTAACTGCTTTTGCACAGGGGTTGGTCCTAAGACAAATTTGACTCCTTCGGGTTCCAGAAGAATCTGAGGGTCCCTGTCCTCAACATGACTTGGTTCTTCTTTTGGTGTGTTGCCTTCAGCATTCGAAATCCTCGCCTCCAATGGGACATGCACACTTGTGCGGTTTTTCCGCTCTTCTTGCACTCCTGTAGTGTTAACATAGGTATGTACCTAAAACAAAACAGAAGAGTGGATCAATAACCAATAAAAGGCTAACCATATCAGTTAAATTTTATCAATTAACTTTCTCTCTCCCTATAGCCTTCCTTCAAAGCTTTTGTCCTTGTTTTTCACTAATAAAAAGGTGGGGAGAGAGGAGGAATGTGGAAACACTTTCTTCACTTAATAAAAGAATAAATAACTCGGGACGCCTGGGTGGCTCAGTAGGTTAAGGCCTCTGCCTTCAGCTCGGGTCATGATCCCAGGGTCCTGGGATCGAGTCCCACATCGGGCTCTCTGCTTAGCGGGGAGCCTGCTTCCCCCTCCCCTCTCTCTGCCTGCCTGTGACCTCTGTCTGTCAAATAAATAAAATATCTAATAAATAAATAAATAAATAAATAACTCTAGGGGTGCCTGAGTGGTTCAGTCAGTTAACCACCTGCCTTCGGCTCAGGTCATGATCTCAGGGTCCTGGGACTGAACCCCATGTCAGGCTCGCTGCTCAGAATGGAGAGTCTGCTTCTCCCTCTCTGTTTCAAATAAATACATAAAAATCTAAGAAAAACAAAAACAAAAACAGAATAACTACTCTAAAATAACACATAACATTGTACTTGATACATGAAAAGCATTCTGTCAAAAAAAGTCAGGAACAGGGGTGCCTGGGTGGCTCAGTGGGTTAAAGCCTCTGCCTTTGGCTCAGGTCATGATCCCAGGGTCCTGGGATGGAGCCCTGCATCGGGCCCTCTGCTCAGCAGGGAGCCTGCTTCCTCCTCTCTCTCTCTCTGCCTGCTTCTCTGCCTACTTGTGATCTCTGCCTGTCAAATAAATAAAATCTTAAAAAAAAAAAAATTCAGGAACAAATTGGGATTATCTTTTTGATGTTGTTTTAGAAATTCTCATCAATGCATTAAAACATAATTCAGAAATAAGGAATAATGAGCATTAAAAAAAAAGAGACAAATTCATCATGATTTGCAGATAATATAACTGAGAGATAAACCCTGCTAGATTTAATAAGAGTTCTACAAAATGCATTGGTATAAAATAAATGCAACCTACTAAAAAATCATCACTATTTAGAAAAGGTCAACTGGTATTTTTGGGGAACAATATAAAATGTTTGTGGAAGACTAGGGGCACCTGGGTGGCTTAGTTTATTAAGTATCGACTCTTGATTTTGGCTCAGGTCATGATCTCGGGGTCATGGGATTGAGCACCATGTTGGGCTTCTGGCTTGGTGGTGGGGGTGGCAGGGTAGTGGTGAAGCATGGTTGTGGCGGGGGGGGGG
>ML101328.1:12898-31920 GCA_003697995.1 Taxidea taxus jeffersonii | reverse complement strand
ACAATGTTCAACCAAACACTTCATTCCTCAAATGAAAAACAGAATAGTCAGAAACATTAAAGAGCCTCATACAAACATTGACAACGAAAGCTACCTTGCTGCTAGTAGTGCACTGATATAAAAAGCAGTACAAATTCCAGATCCATCGGAGGTTACTGTAACAGGAACTGACCATTAGTTCTATCTGTCCTTCCCTACAGATGCACCTCTCCTGTGAGCCCACAGGCTGCTGTGATACTATGTCTCCCTCCCACCTGTACGTATTTGGCGTATGTCAGAAAACATACACTGTTTCCTCTGATTCTACACTACAAAAGTCATAAACAGTGAAAGCTAAAATTCAGACTGAAATTTCCACGCATCAGCGCAGCAATGCTTTAACTCCACCCAGTCGGTCATCCCATTAGACGGCAGCACACGCTTACTTGCTCCTCGGCCACAAGCAAAGGATGTGTAGATTCTTCACCCACGGAAGGCAGCCGTGCACTCCCCACAGAAGGATGTCTGCTTGATGGATGTGAGGAAGCATCTCCGAATGAGGGATATCGGGGATATCCATTCGGTAAATTCTGAGCAGCAAACCCTGGAGCTGAGTTTTTGTTTATTGGTTTAAGAAGAAAAGCAGAATATGGGGGGAGGACAGAAATAAAAGTGAATGAGAATGGAATCTGAGCTGAGAAAATTAAGCAAGGTGTTTCTGGTAAGACGCAACAGAAACCAGAGCACAACTAACACCTTCCTTCCACTCCAACTTTCCATTCACATTTTAGAAAATATAGAACTTTTAATATTTTCCTACTTAAAATATTAAAAATATTTATAATTACAGCTCTAGCAGCTTTAAAAAAACTGACAACCATTGCACTTATCTAAGCCAGTGGTGATTTCTAAGGCGTTACAGAGTAAATATCCATAATTCAAAGTTTATGGATGTCTATTATTCAAAATACAAGAGGGAAAACTAGCACTTACTGGTAGGTGTTCGAGGTGTTCTGGGGACTTCCAATTCTGTCTGATGATTATTTCTTTCGACAACTGGCTCTTCCACCACATTTATACTATTATTTTGCATAATTTCTTGCAACATGTTAAATAATTCTTCTGCACGGGCACACTTAAAGGCAAAGATTCCTATAAATATAAAAGAGAAGGGGAAAATGGTAGCTGTAGCTTTAAAAAAAAATACAGGAACACCTGTCAAAGAACAGAACTGTAAAATAACCCTTCTATGCACTGACAGGAAGAAAGGTCTTTTAATCAAATGTCTGATAAATTAATGATAGTCTCTGCTTCAAAACATAAACCCAAAAGGAAACTCACAGAATAATTTTCCTATGTCTAAAGCAGATGGCCCAAAACAAGGCAGACAAAACCAAGATTTGAACACTTCCTTTGGTCTGCTTTTTAACAGCAGGGGGCACCCAAGTCACCATTACTAAGGTGATCCTTCACCATTTGTCTGTGCCTCGCTCCATGGTTTACAATCCTTACTTTGTTTGATTATTACAACAGTTCTGTAAAGTAGGGATCAGCATTCCTTTCTGACAGACAAGAAATCTGATGTTCTACAGAGATCATGTGACTTGTGCAAGGCCTATCAAGCAGCAGACCACAAAAAAACCGAACCATGTTCTGTTTGACTCTAAAGTTTAGGTTCTTTCCCCAGGAAGTTGTAACAGTAAAGATACATAGTCAATTTACTGGAGCTAATCAACTACTGAAAATCTTAAATAATATGAGTCAAAATTCTGGACATAGAGAATGTGCTGAGTAAATGCCTGATAAATGAAGTCATGGTTTACTGCATCTCTTTTCTTAACAATCCACTTAGTCGGGGGATTTTTTTTTTCTATCAGGAAAAAAGTAAAGGATTTGTTTAAACGTTGTAAACACAATAACTGAAAGAACAACTTTCAAATGTGTTACTATTTGGAGAAAAAAAGAAAATTAAAGGCTCCACCGACCTTGTCCAGTCTGACACCTTCGGCCACTTTCGAAAGAAAAGAGATTTGAATCATAGCCATAGCGCCGCAGGCAGAGGTAGTGCCATTTTACAGAGTCACGTTTCCGAGTGTATAAAATCAGTTCTGTGTCTGTCAGTTCCATTATGCCAGAACCTAACTCATTCCCATCATCATCCACATTAATGACCTAAAAAAGAAAATTTCATTAGTACCACCCTAACTTTCCCGCTGGACATTCATACACGTATTTCACCAGTCTTGTCAGTAAAAGGCACTGTCACTGACTGTGGTTCAGTTATTCGCTCCTTTATTAGTCCATCCATCAGCCAATGTGTGTGTAGCGCATGGCCTATGCAGCAGTGTAACACCTGGTGCTACCCACAAGAAGCTCACATGCTCAGTGAGCATATCAGATATACAAACATGAAGTCAACAACACAAGGCTGTATGTGAGCAACTGACAAATGGTGCAACCGAGGCTGCACAAGGCAGGAAATATGGCCTAGGGTGGCTGGAGATGCCTTCACGTGAGAAGAGGAGGGACTTGGGCTGGGCCTCAGGAGAGAACTGGTGGGTCAGGGGATGTGGGGCATATCCTGAAGGTGCAGTGCTACAGCAGACACAAAGAAGGTATGTTTCAGAGAGACCAAGACAAGACCGGCACAGAGTTCATGGAAGGGCAGGCCTCGCACTGCTGAGTTTCTGTAAATGGCCAGAGACTATGAGGAGTAGGTAACATTTTGAGAAAACAGTCCGTATTTCTGGGATTGGCAGAGCGCTTTCCAAGTATTTTCCCATTTAATCCTCAAAACAATCCTAAACTGCAGGTAATACTATTTTCTCCACTGTACAAAACTGGAACAAACACACAACGATAAGGTAACCTGCCCAAGTCACAAAGCTACAAAGCAGCAGGGTTTCGACTTACACCTGGGTCTGTGTGATCCAGAGGCCATGATGTGTAACAACCTGAAGTCAGACTACGAGAGACACTAAATGGCTGTGGAGAGGTAAGAAATGGAGCATCTGGGCTCTAGGTAACAGAACACCAGAAGTTTTAGAATGATGAAAGAGGATGATTAATATGATATCAACTGCAGGATGGATCACAAAGGTGACTGACTCAAGGCAGAGTTCAACTATCCAGGCATGAAGCAATGACTAGGAGGTGGTGACCAGACTGAAGAGGCACCTATAAAATGGTATTTAAAAAAAAATTTACTAGAACTGTATGGCTCTAATCGGATGGAGAGGACCAAAGGGAAAATAAAAGAGGATTCCACACTGTCAGTAAGAACATATTGTCATCATTTGTTAAAACAAGAAAAGGCAGAGTGGACACAAAGAGAAAAAGAAGAGTCTAGAGATAAAAGTGAGGAAATCAAGATATATTATGTGGAGAAAAGGAAGAACATCCGACTAGGCAGAGAGATAGAACTCAACCAGTTTTACTAACCTTAAACTTGTTCCGATGGTTATCTGGGACAGTGTCTTTATCTGGACAGCTACAACAGCTACCCATGGCTTCTTCAGAAGACCATGTGAGCACTACACGAAAGATAATTTGGAAAAAGTTATTAAATGTAGGATACAAAAATCACAAAACAGAAAAAGACTTTAGAAATCACCTAATACAAGGCCTGCATTATCCTGATGCGGAAATTTAAGCCCAGGAAGGTACAGGGCTGAGCTAGATTTCACACACTCAGCTGATAAACTCTGCTCAGTGACAAGGAAAATAATTTTGTGAGGCAGTCTTCACAGACTATGTTCAGGAAAACATAGAAATCTCAAATTTCCAGTTTAATTTGCAAAGGTTTGCCTATTTTTAAATTATCTTAAAAAAATCAGGGTCTCATCTCATATGGAACACTCTTTAGATAAAGCCATTCGTGGAATTAACTCTTAATGGTTTATCAGAAATTTTATGTCTCTTTTAATAAATTTCCAAAGGGATGTTGGACTTCAAGGTTGGAAGGTATTTTGATCCTTATTACTCACTGCAGTATATCCTTCATGTACCTCACCAGGCAGAAGTTGATTGGTAAATAAGACAAAAAACCAAATTTGGAATAGTTCATTAAGAGAGAAAAACAACCCAACAATCAAGGAGTAACTCAACATAGAGAGTATCAGCAAAACTGATAGAGTGTGTCTGTCTAATCCTTCTTTCCCACATAAGGTTAGAGATAACAGATTATAGGTGACATTAAGTGTTCAGGAAAACACCAAATTAACAAAGAAAAAATTTAAAACATCACTTTAAAAAAAGGGAAGAATCAGAATGAACATGATAATATTTGGAAAGGGGAAGGGAAGGAAGTACAAGAAGCTATTAGATATTAAAAAACACAAATCTGATAAAACAGCTTAAAATTCTTCAAGGACTCTTCACTACCTTTAGGAAAAAATTCAAAGCTCGTCAGCCTGACATGAGGTTCTTTATAATCTCATCCCCGGCTACAGATCTAGTCTGAACTCTGTCTCTGTTTCAAGTCCTCCCAAGTCACACTCAACAGTCCCCCAGAGCAACTTGTCCTCCCATGTCCTTACACGCTGTTCCTTTCACTTCTCAAGATCCAACTGCACAGTTCCTTCACGGAGCCTCCTCTGATTCCAAGCCACGGGAGAGTTATACTTCTTGCATAGCCCCCAAGGCACCCTTGGCTTCCCAGTATCACAGCATTCTTCACATTGCTTACTTAGTAGAAACTGTGACAGATCATCTGTTTACTTAACTCTCGCTCCTGCTCCACCACAAGCTCCTTCCCAAGAACTAATTTGCATTCCCATGCCTAACACGTTACCTAGCACATAGCAGTACTCTATGTCTCTTGTGAGCTGGCTGAACTGAACAGTACTAAACAAAGGTAAAGGATGCTGGCAGGTGTAAGTATTAAGCAGATGAAAAAGTATACTAGTACACAAACCAAAAGAAGTGACAAGTAAAACAGTAAATTAATTAAGACTCATATGTGGCAGCTTACTCTAAATAATATATCAGCGAATAATGAGGCACAAAGATGATTAAGTCACAGTATGTACCTCTGAAGAGACATGAGTTTAAAGGGAGAGACGGACATGTAAACAGATAATGCATTATGATTAAACATTGTATGAGAATATGAGAAGGGTTCTGTGGGCACAGAAAAGGGAGCAAGTAATTTTCTGGGTTAGCAGGGCGGGAAGCACCATCTGAGCTGGTACTTAAAAAGGTGAACAGAAAATAGTTATTTTCTGGCATTTTTCTCAAGTACCTATGTCTATTTTCTGGGCATAAAATAGACATAGGGACTTGAGACAGGTAAGGGTACAAAGAAGGCAAAGACAAAGGTCACGGCAGATCATGAAAGGTGGCACTGCATTCAGAAAAAAGGGAGGTGTCTAAGATGACTGGAGTATAGGGTTAGCTGTAACACGAGCATGGCCAAACCACAGAAAGGGTCCTGAACAATGAGATGGGGGTCTGGGACTCCAGGTAACTGGAAGCTAGACGGCATCCAGTGTCTTCCCAATCAAATGAACATGACTCTCCCATGCCATTTATCACATTCTATTGTAATGTTTATCTGTCTCAACATTCACTTCACTGTGATCTCCCTGAAGATAGGAACCTTCTCTTCTGAATTTTCAATGGCACTAAGAACATCACCTGACATAGCCATGTCTTAACGTGGCCCATAAAGGTTTAATTTAAAAAAATTAATACAGGCATATCTTGGAGATATTGCAGGTTTACTTCCAAACTGTGGCAAAAAAGCAAGTGTCACAATAAAGTGAGTCAAATCAAGATCAAGTTTTTGGTTCCCTGATGCATATAAAAATTACATTTGCATTATATCACAGTCTACTCGTGTGCAAGAGCAGTATGTCTAACAACACAATATATGTACCTTCATTAAAAAATATTTCACTGCTAAAAAAAAAAAAAAAAAATATTTCACTGCTAAAAATGCTAACCATTGAGGTGCCTGGGTGGCTCAGTCATTAAGTGGTTGCTTTCACTTCAGGTCATGATCCCAGGGTCCTGAGATCAAACCCTGCATTGGGCTCCCTGCTCGGCGGGAAGCCTGCTTCTCCCCCTCCCACTCCCCCTACTTGTATCCCCTCTCTTGCTGTGTCTCTCTATGTCAGACAAATAAATAAAATCTTTTAAAAAAATAAAAATAAAAATGCTAACCATCATCTAAGCTTTCAGGGAGTCATTATCCCTGATCCCAGATCATCATAACAAATATAATAGTAATGAAAAAATTTGAAATACAGTGAGAATTACCAAAATGTGACACAGAGACCCCAAGTGAGGAAATGCTGTTGGAAAAATGGCGTTGTCAAAGCAGGGTTGCCACAAACCTTCAATTTGTAAAAATCACAGTATCTGCAAAGCACAATAAAGCAAAGTGCAACAGAACCAGCAATGCCTGAAACTGCTTAATAAACTATGGGATGAGAAAGAGGCAAAAGACTACTAAAAACATTTTTTTTTAAGTAGAGAGATAAATGATGGAAACAAAGTCTTGAGATTACACATCCATCCTTAACACTGACCCGCTCCTGAACATGAAGCGCTAAGAGATCACTCCAGTGCAGCTTCTGCCTCAAAAGGTAGCGCCTTGGGACGCCTGGGTGGCTCAGTTGGTTAAGCGGCTGCCTTCGGCTCAGGTCATGATCCCAGCGTCCTGGGATTGAGTCCCACATCGGGCTCCTTGCTTGGCAGGGAGCCTGCTTCTCCCTCTGTCTCTGCCTGCCACTCTGTCTGCCTGTGCTCGCTCTCTCTCTCTAACAAATAAATAAATAAAATCTTTAAAAAAAAAAAAAAAGCGCCTCAAAAGAATGTTTTTAAGCTGTTTCTCCAAAGGAGCAGAAAAATCATTCTTTTTGTTATTTATTTATTTATTTATTTATTTGACAGAGAGAGAGATATCACAAGTAGGCAGAGAGGCAGGCAGAGAGAGAAGAGGAAGCAGGCTCCTTGAGGAGCAGAGAGCTTGATGTGGGGCTTGATCCCAGGACCCTGGGATCATGACCTGAGCCGAAGGCAGAGGCTTTAACCCATTGAGCCACCCAGGTGCCCCTGTTCTGTTTTGGTCTTAAAGGGTTTCTTTTAAATTACTTCTTAAGTAATCTCTATACCCATCTTGGGGCTCAAACTCACAGCCCCGAGATCAAGAGCCACACACTTCACCAACTGAGCTGGCCAGGGATCCCTAGAGAATCATTCTTCGACTTGCTACCTTCATGGGCTACCTCTCAAGGCAGCACCTCCCCTGCTGTCAAGGTATGCAGGTGGTGGTGCAACCTACTTGAAAACTCTGTCCACACAGAATGTTCCAATTCAGCTCAACAATGATTAATGAAAAGCCTAACAAGTGACCCAAAAGCCTTGTATGCCATACTAAGGAGGATGGATTTGCTCCCATGTGATGGAAAGCCAGCGAAGAATCTGAAGCAGGAAAGTGAGGTGCTCAGGACTTCATTTTAAATACATCTACCTGCAGAATAAATTTACATGGCAGTTCAGTTCAGAGAAGAAAAACCAGTTGGAAAATATTGAAAAATGAAATATGCTACAGACCTAAAACCAGAGCAGCAATACTAGGAATAAAGACAAAAGAAGATGAATTTTTAAAATATTTGGGGAGACCAGTGAGCAGTATGGAGCAGGTGGTGAGGCATATAGGAAGGAAGAGGCAGTTTCCAGGGTGGCAGGTGATGGGTGCTGGTTCTACTCCCCGAGACAGTAAACACCACGCTGGTCTGCAAGTGCAAGTGATGGTGGTTAGCTCAGTTTGAGACAAGTTAAGCAGAGATTCTAGAGAACAACCAAATGGAGATATGCAACAGAGAGTTAAATTCATGAGTGTGGATTTGGGGAAGGAGGTAAAACATTGATACACACATGGTATTTGAAGCCATAAAACAGAACACACTGCCCAAGGACAGTATAAAGCAGGGTATAGAGTTCAAATTCTAGGGAATTTCAATTCCAATTCTGGGAAATGTGGAAGTACTAGCAGAGATGGAAGAAGTGAAGGAGGAAAGAACAATCAGACTAATACCAACTGAAAAAGGAACGTGTCAAGAAGGAGGGTTCGATTCAGAGCCCTCTGGTAGAGGCAGAAACCAAACTGCAGTGCACAAATGGAAGATGAGGAAGTAGCCCCCCAGAGAATGCAAACTGCTCTTTCAAGAACAGGTTCAAAAAGGAAAGGGCAGAGTGCTTTGGTGTAGACAGATGTAGTTTCAAAAGAAAATACATTGCTTGAGTTATTTGTTTTCAGATGACATAGAATGATGCAGGTCTGTGATCAGTAGATCAAGAAAGGTTAAAATTTTCAAGGAAAAAAAAACAACAAAGGAAAAAGATGTGCTACATGACGGATCTAGACTGGAAACTGGAGGGGAGACTGGAGAAGAGGAGTTGCAGGACCCAGAATGAGAAGTCTGCCCCTAGAAGTAGGAATGCCTTGTCCTCGGAGGAGAGAGGGAAGACAGTAAGGATGGGTGGAGCACAGGAGAGAAGCTAAGTAGGTAGAATCTATCAGCCTAAATGTCCTTTGTGCAAAAGAAGGCAAGCCTACAGCATGAGGGACCTGAGGAGAACGGGAGGATTACTCACAGGGGGACTGCCCGAGAAAGGCAGCAGGATGATTAAGCAGACTGCCCAGACAGCTTAGTGGAGGCTGGAAAGGAAGATTCACTGCTTTTGCAGCAGCACTCAGCAGTTTAGAGGGCACACTGTTCAAGTGACCCGGGGTCAGAGGGTAAGAGGACAAGGAAATTAAAGGATACTGGCAATAATGGGGGTCTGAAGTGACAGATCAACCAGGTCTGGTCAGGATAGAAGTAAAGGAAGAGGAGGCCTTGATGAAATGGATGAAAAAATGGAGGCAAAAAGGAAGAGGAAGGCTCAGTAAGGTTGAAGAATAGCGTTGGTAGGAGTAAGAGCCTGAAACAGCTGGAAGACAAAGAGACTTTTTTAATACGGAGTCTCATCTGCATCTCTGAGTCCTCCTGAACCACAAACTCTGAGGCAAGGGGAAAGGCAAGATACTAGATATTCTGCATTAATGACCACCAGATTCATATTTGGAGACCATATCTGAGTCGTGGAAGACCTAATAATGTGCACTAATACTGTAAACACTTGATGAGAAACCATATGGTCTCACCATCTTGCCCAACTAAATTCATAACTCAGCAAAAACGTTAACTATGCTCTCTCGAGAAAGCAACACGGGAAAGTAACTGAGGGTACATTCAAGGACAAAAGGTAGCTACCGTTTGGGAAGATCAACACTGCAGCAAGCTGGCTGACTATTTTAAATTCGTAAACACTGTCTTAGTTTAATTAAAGCCATCTGTCCTTATTCGTTGGAGGTGACAGCAAGTCAGGAGGTAACATGATTGCATTCAAGAAAACATAACGAAATAAAACAAAACCTAAAATCTCTTGTTTAAAAGAATATAATGGGAACTTAAAATTTTTTCCTTTTTTTTCCCCCAAAGGTAAACCTCAACTTACCTAGATCTGGCCATTAATATTCTTAGCCTCTTCTGCAGCATCAGGAGTTTAATCATACTTCAAAATACCATGTTTTCTTTGTTTGCTGACTTAACCTAGAAACAGAAAAAAGTCAAGAACTTATTTCTTTTTAAAGCAATGATTTCCTCATGAGACTTCTGGTAGCACTGTTAGTTCAATTAATCTAATTCAATAAACCTCAAAGTATAAAAAGCTGGTAAGATTTCTTTTTAAAATGAAAATGACATGTACAGGTTATCATTCACACAGTCAAGTAAAAATGCTGTAGTCTAAGTTCTAGGATGTTTGGGTATTAAAACCTTTAGAAGCGGCTGACTCTGGCTTCTCCACTATAGCTACGACACTGGACAAATCACTTCTCTCTACATTTAGTCTCCTCAGCCATACAAGGAGAGGCCCGACTAAACCACCTTTGAAGTTCCTTTCCAGTTCTAATTTCACCCAATGGCAGGTTAATTCTCCACCTCCAGTCACTTTTCTTTCTTTTTTTTAATTTTTTTTTATTTACTTGATAGAGATCACAAGTAGGCAAAGAAGCAGGCAGACAGAGAGGAGGAAGCAGGCTCCCCAATGAGCAGAGAGCCCGATGCGGGGCTCGATCCCAGGACCCTGAGATCATGACCTGAGCTGAAGGCAGAGGCTTAACCCACTGAGCCACCCAGGTGCCCCACCAGTCACTTTTCTTAAACCTCATCGTCACTCCTCCCAAGACTGACTCTGGAGTCCATCCACCATACCTAATCTAGAAGAGCCCTCCAGAACCAAATCAGAGGATTCAGGCATCAGGACACAGTCGATACGAACAAGCATGCCACACTGTCACAGGATAATGATATACCCTATAGCAATAAATTACAATGTAGAGTTTCAAGAGACTTCAATAAATTTGGGGGAAATTTCTGGTCAATCTATTCCTTTTTTATAACACATAAAAAAAATCAAACTCAAACACAGGCACTAACATTTGCTGTATACTGTATCAGGCATTAGGGGTTTTGCTAATAGTCTCATTTTAATCCACATATTAACTAGAGTTAACAAATGACTGATATACAAAACGAACATTTTTAAATCATGAACCCACATGCAAACAAAATTTTCAACTCTGGACTTCAAACCAATATACAAAATAAATAGTCTGGCCAGGTGTTTGCTTGGGCCCCCCATAAGCTGCATCGTTACCCTATGTTAGAGGGGTAAGCAACCCAGGGCCTCTGCCTCAGCACACCCTGCTTTTCTCCAGAAGCTTAATATATATTATTATATTATTATATGATTATGCTTTGTCTTTAGCTTGTAAAATTATCTAGCTAATTAGCTAAACAGAAATCAATTCTCTTATATGAATACATATTATTTGGGGGCGCCTGGGTGGCTCAGTGGGTTAAGCCTCTGCCTTCGGCTCAGGTCCTGGGATTGAGCCTCACGTTGGGTTCTCTACTCCGCAGGGAGCCTGCTCCCCCACTCTCTCTGCCTGCCCCTCTGCCTACTTGTGATCTCTGTCAAATAAATAAAATTTAAAAAAAAAGAATACATATTGTTTGTTCATCTCTCTCTTCTGGGAGATGTCAGACAACCAATTACCTCAGGAAACTCTCTCTTCCTCTTTTTTTATTCATTCCATTTATAAGCATCTCACAACTCCCATCTTGAAGTAAGTTTAATCATAGTAAATATGATTAAAAGAAGGGAGAGTGATCCTTCCATAACTGTAAATCAAGGAAAAATCTTGTCTTGAAGTGAAACATATTAAAGAATCTGTGTACCAACTTACACAGCTCTTGAAAATATTAAAAAGCATCCAACAAAAGCTCTGAACATTTATTCTGTTCCACCTTTAGACTTTTTCTTTTCTTAATATTCTTTAAGTGAAAGACACGTAACAAAATTTACCTCCCTACCTATTTTTAAGTGCACAGCTCAGTCCTGTTAAGTATATTCAATACTGCTGTGTGACCACTATCTAGAACTTTTTCCTCTTACAAAATGGAAACTCCGTACCCATTAAACAGCTCATTTCCCCTTCCAGCTAATCCTAGCAACCACTATTCTACTTTTTTCTTTTCATGAGTTTGACTACTCTAGGCACCTCATATAAATGAGATCATAACAGCATTTATCTTTTTGTGCTTGTCTTACTTTACTAGGCATAATGTCCTTGAAGTTCATCCATGTGGTAACAGATGTTAGAATCTCCTCTTAAGGGGCGCCTGGGTGGCTCAGACCTGTCTGCCTTTGGCTCAGGTCATAATTCCAGGGTCCTGGGATCAAGCCCCACATCAGGCTCCCTGCTCAGCAGGAAGCCTGCTTTTCGCTCTCCCACTCCCCCTGCTTGTGTTCCCTCTCTCACACACAGTCTCTGTCAAGTAAATAAATAAAATCTTAAAATTAAAAAAAAAAGGAATTCTTAAAGGCTGAGTAATATTCCATTTACACACACACATTTTGCTTATCCATTCATGTACTGATAGGATATTTATCCACCTTTTGGCTACTGTGAATAATGATACAGCTATGAACATGAATGTACAAGTATCTCTTTGAGACCATGCTTTCAATTCTCTTGAATACAGACCCAGGAGTGATACTGCTGACCACCTCGTGATTCTACTTTTTATTTTCTGAGCAATTGCCATGCTATTTTCCACAGCACCTGTACCATTTACTTTCCCATGAGCAGTGCACATGAGTTCCAATTTCTCCACATTCTCACCAATATGTTTTCTGTTTTTGTTTGTTGGTATTAGCCATCATAATGGGTGTGATGTGGCATCTCAATGTAGTTTTGATTTGCATTTCCCTAATAATTAATGATCTTGGGTATCTTTCCATGTGCTTATTCATCATTCATGTATCTTCTTTGGAGAAATGTCTATTCAAGTCCTTGACCTATTTTTGAGTTGGAATGTTCTTTTGTTTTGGACTTTTAGAAGTTCTCTAAATATTCTGGATATTAATCCTTTATCAAATATATGATTCACAAGTATTTTCTCCCATTCTGTGGGTTGCCATTTTAGTCTGCTGAATAGTATTTTTTGATGTACAAAAATTTTTATTTTTTGTGAAGTCCAATTTGTCTATTTTTGCTTTTGCTTCCTATGCTTCTGGTGTCATACACAAGAAAGCATTGCCAAATCCAGTGTCAAGAAGCTTTTGTTTAATGTTTTAAGAACTATACTGTTTTATGAATTATATTTACGTCTTTGATCCCTTTTGAGTTAATTTTTATGTGTGGAGTTAGATAAGGGTTCAAGTTCATTCTCTCACATATGGATATCCAGTTTCCCCAGAACCTTTTGTTGAAAAGATTGTCCTTTCACCATTGAATAGTATTGGCACATTTGTCAAACTTTAGTTGACTATATATAATGAAAGTTTGTTTCTGGATTCTCTAATTCTATTCCATTGGTCTTGTAAGTCTATCTTTATGCCAGTACCATACTATTTCTATTACTGTAGCTCTGTAGTAAGTTTGAAACTTGGAAGTGTGAGTCATCCAGTTCTGCTACTCCTTTTCAAAAAATGTTTCGGCTATTTGGGCTCCCCTGAGATTCTATATAAATTTTAGGATGGGCTTTTCTATTTTTGAAAAAAAATCATTGGAATTTTGGTAGGGATTGCACTGAGTCTGCAGATCTCTTTGAATAGCATTGACATTTTAACAATATTACATCCTCTAACCCATGAACATGGGGTGTGTTTAGTTACATATTCTTTAATTTCTTTCAGCAATGTTTTGTAGATTTTATTGTACAAGTCTTTTACTCCTTTAGTTAACTTAATTCCTAAGTATTTTATTCTTTTTCTTTTTCTTGTGTGTGGAATCTTTCAATACATGTAAGATCACATCATCTGCAAACAGATAATTTTACTTCTTCCTTTCCAATGTGGATGGCTTCTAGTCCTCTTTCTTGCCTAACTACTCTGGCTAGAACTTTCGGTACTATGTTGAATAAAAGTAATGAATGTTGGCATCCAAGCCTTGTTCCAATCTAGAGGAAAACCTCTCAGTCTTTCATTACTGAGTCTGATCACTGTGGATTTTTCATAGGTGGCTTTTATTATGTTGAGGCAGTTTCCTTCTATTCCTTGTTTTTTTTTTAATGTATCTATGGTGAAAAACTATTGAATTTTGTCAAATGCCTTTTCTGCATCAAATGAGATGATCATGTGGGGTTTGTTTCTTTCATTTCATGAATGTGGTATATTACATTGACTCATTTTTCTATGCTGTACCACTCTTGCATTCCAAGAGTAAATCCCACTTTGCCATGGTATATAATCTTTTTAATATGTGACTCAATCTGGTTTGCTGGTATTTTGTTGAGAATGTTTACATCAATGTTCGTAAGAGATGGAGGGGGCGTGCATCTGGCTGGCTCAACTGGTGGAGCATGTGACTCTTGATCTCAGGGTTTTAAGTTTGAGCCTTACACTGGGTATAGAGATTACTTAAAAATAAAATCTTAAAGTCATAGAGAGAAAGTCAATTATCATATGGTTTCACTTACTTGTGGAGCATAAGGAATAACACGGAGGACACTGAGAGATGGAAAGAAGGGAATTGGGGGAAATTGAGGGAGAGATGAACCATGAGAGACTGTGGACTCTGAGAAACAAACTGAGGGTTTGGGAGGGGAGGGAGGAGAGGGGTTGGATGAGCCTGGTGGTGGGTATTATGGAGGGCACGTATTGCATGGAGCACTGGGTGTGGCGCATAAACAATGAATTGTGGAACACAGAAATTTAAAAAAAAAATTTTTTTTAAATTAAGAAAATAAAATCCTTAAAAAAGGGATATTGGTTTATAGTTTTCTTACAGTGTTTTTGTCTGGCGTTGGCATCAGGGTAATGCTGACCTCGCAGAATGAATTAAGGAGTGCTCCCACTTCTTCAGGTTTTTAAAATTTTTTTTTAAGTTTGAGAAGAGCTGATATTAATTCTTTAAATGTTTGGTGGAATTCACCAGTGAAACCAGTCCTTTTCTAGTCAGGGTATTTTAAATTACTGATTCAATCTCCTTACTAGTTACAGGTCTATTCAGATTTTCTTTTTTTGTGTGTGTGTGGTTCAGTCATGGTAGGTTTTGTTTGTAAGAATTTGTCCACTTCCTCAATGTTATCTAATTTGTTAGTAAAAACTGTTATAGTACTCTCTTATAATCCTTTTTATTTTAGTAGAATCTGTAATAATAAGAAATGAAAGTGGGGAGAGGTTTTCTTATTTTAGTAATTCAAGTCTTCTCTCTTTTTTTAATTAGTCTATCTAGCTAAACATTTGCCAACTTTGTTGATCTTTTTAAAGAATCAGCTTTTTTATTTCTATTTTCTATATCATCTATCTCTGCTCTAGACTTTATTATTTCCTTCCTTCTGCTAGTTTTAGTTTAAGTTTGTCTTCTTTTTCTAGTTCCTTGAGTTATAAAGTTAGGTTGTTAACTTGAAGTCTTTCTTATTTTTTTAATGTATTAAGCATTTATAGTTGTAAATTTATCCAAGTACTACTTTCTCTGGGTCCTATTAGTTTTGGCATATTGCATTTTACTTTCATTTATCTCTAATTTCTAAAAAATTTTATCTATTTATTTGAGAGACAAAGAGTGAGAAAGAAAAAGCACCAGAGGAGCACCTGGGTGGCTTAGTGCGCTAAGTCTCTGCCTTTGGCTCAGGTCATGATCTCAGGGTCCTGGGATAGAGCCCCGCATCAGGCTCTCTGCTCATCAGGGAGCCTGCTCCCCACCCCCCGCCTGCCTCTCTGCCTATTTGTGATCTCTGTCTGTCAAATAAATAAATAAAATCTTAAAAAAAAAAAAAAAGATAAAATCTTTAAAAAGCGGGGGGAGGATCAGAAGGAGAAGCAGACTCCCCATGGAGCAGAGAGCCTGATGTGGGACTCAATACTGGAACTCTAGGATCATGACCTGAGCCAAAGGCAGACGCTTACCTGACTGAGCTTACCTGAAATCACCTGTTGTTGATTTCTAACTTCATCCTTTGTGGTTAGAGAAGATAGTTTGCATGATCTCTGTTAGTTTCATGTATTAAAAAAATAAAAATAAAAAAATAAAATAAAATCTATTAAGACTTACTTTGTGGCCTAACATATCATCTATCCTGGAAAATGGCCCATGCACACTTGAGAAAAATGTGGATGCTATTATTGGTAGGTACAGTGTTTTGTATGTGTGTTAGCTCTAGTTGGTTATGCCCTCTATTTCCTTACTTATATTCTATCTATTATTGTGAGTAGGCTCTGAAGCCTCCAACTACTATGGTGAAACTGTCTATTTTTGCCTCCAGTTCTGTCAGTTTTTACTTTGTATATTTTGATGGTCTTTCATTAGGTATGTAAGTGTTTATAACTCTTATATCTTCTTGCTCTGTTGAATATTTTATTAATATGTAATATCTTGTCTCTTTTAACCCTTTAATTTTATTATTTTTTAAAGATTTTATTATTTGACACAGAGCACATGTAGGGGGAACAGCAGGCAGAGGAAGAAGGAGGTTCCCTGCTGAACAGGGAGCCTGACATGGGGCTCAACCCCAGGACCTTGGGATCATGACTTGAGCTAAAGGGAGATGCTCAACTGACTGAGCCACCCATTTGTCCCGCATATAACCTTTTTAAATCTGAAGTCTGCGTCATCTGGTATTTGTATAGCTACCCCTACCCTCTTTTAGTTATTATTTGCATGTAATATATTCTCCTACCTTTTTACTTTCAATCTATTTGTCTTTGGATCTCAAGTGAGTCTTATGTAGAGAGCATATCATAGAATCGTTTATTTATCCATTCTGCCAATCTGTGTTTTAACTGGTGGGCTTAGTGCATTTGCAATTAATTACCAATAAGGAGTGACTTCTGTCATTTTGCTATTTGTTTACTATATGCCTGAAGCTTTTTGTCCCTCATTTCCTATACTGCTGTCTTCTTTTGTTTACCTGGTTGTTTTATAGTGAAATGCTTAAATTCCTTTCTGATTTTTTTTGTGTATATTCTATAGCTCTTTTCTTTGCAGTTACCATGGGGATTAGATTTCACATCCTGAAGTTTTAACAGTCCAATGTGAATTTATCCCAGCTTAACATCAATAACCTCTGCTCCTTTACAGCTCCATCCTCACTCCTTTCAGTTATTGATGACCCAAACCTACTTTATATACTGTGTGCCCAAATAGATAAACCAATCATTCTTCTAAATGTGTTAATCTCTCTCTCTCATTTAAGATGTTATTTATTTATTTGAGAGAATAAAGAGAGAAAAAGAGAGCACGGGCAGTGGGGAAGAGGGCAGCAGGCAGAGGGATAGGGAGAAGCAGACTCCCAGCTGAGCAGAGAGCTCGGTGTGGAACTTGATCCCAGGACCCTGGGATCATGACGTGAACCAAAGGCAGACACTTAACTGAGCCATGCAGGCACCTCTATATTAGTCTCTTATATAGAAAACAAAAGAATTACAAGCCAAAATTATAATACCAGCTTTTTTTCCCCTTTAAAATGTATTAATTTCCGGGGCGCCTGAGTGGCTCAGTGGGTTAAAGCCTCTGCCTTCAGCTCAGGTCATGATCTCAGGGTCCTGGGATCGAGCCCCACATCGGGCTCTCTGCTCAGCAGGGAGCCTGCTTCTCCCTCCTCTCTCTGCCTGCCTCTCTGTCTTACTTGTGATATCTGTCTGTCAAATAAATAAAAAACAAAACAAAACCAAAAAAATAAAAAGTTTAAAAAAAATTTTTTAAATGTATTAATTTCCTAATCATGTAGAAAACAAAAAGTGCAGTTACAAATCTTTGTTACAATAGTACTAGCTTTTATAACTCCCCTGTATTTATCTTTAGTGAGATCTTCATTTTTCCATATGGTTCAAGTTACTGCCTACTTTCCTTTTGTTTCATCTTGCAGGACTCCCTTGTAAACCTTCTTACAGGGCAGGTCTAGTGGTAATGAACTTCCTCAGCTTTTGTTTATCTGGGAATGTCTTAATTACCCCATCACTTCTGGAGGACAGTTTTGCCAGATACAGAATTCTTGGTTGACAGTTGTGGTTTTTTTTTTTTTTTTTTTTTTTAAAGCACTACGAATATATAAGCCCACTGCCATCTGGCCTCTCAAGTTTCTAATGAGCAATTCACTAATAATCTTATTGACGATCCCTTGTATGTGATGATTTGCTTCTTTCCTGCTGTTTTCAAGATTCCTTGTCTTTGGGGTGCACCGGGGTGGCTCAGTCAGTTAAGCGTCTGCCTTCAGCTGGGACCAAGCACCACGTTGGGCTCCCCACTCAGTGGGGAGCCTCCTTCTCCCTCTTGCTCTGCCCTTACTCCCCATTCGTGCTCTCTCTCTCTCTCTCTCTCTCAAATAAATAAATAAAAGAAAAGAAAAGAGTCCTTGTCTTTGGCTTTAAGAAGTTTATTGTAATGCATCTTGGCATGTGTCTCTTTGACTTAATCTTATTTAGAGTGCAAAGAGCTCCTTGGATATTTATATTTGTGTCTTTCATCAAATTTGGGAAGTTTTAAGCCTTATTTCTTTAAATATTCTCTCCTCCCTGTTCTCTCATCTCTTTCTAGCACTTCCATAATATGTATGTTGCTCCACTTGACTGTGTCCCCCAGGTCTCTCAAACTCTGTTCATTTTTCTTCAATCTGTTTTCTTTCCATTCCTTGGACTTGATGATTTCCATTGGCCCATCTTCATGTCTGCTTTTTGTTCTGCCTACTCATATCTGCCTTTGAATCTACTGAATTTTTCATTTTAGTTATTACACTTTTCAGCTCCAGAATTTCTATTTGATTTCTTTTTGTTTTCTCTTTATTGGTATTTTTTGTTTTCCACATTTTCCTTTAATTCTCTGAGCATCTTTAAGACTGCTGGTTTTCATCTTCCTGTAATATGACTATCACCAGGACTTCTTCAGGGGCAATTTCTGCTGATTTATTTTTTTCCTTTAAATGGCCCATTCTTTCTTATTTCTTTGTATGTCTTGTGATTTTCTGGCTGAAAACTGGACATTTTAATCTAAAAATAGGTAGTTCTGGAAACCAGATTCTCTCCTTCTCCTCCCTTTTGCTGTTTCTTGTGATTGTTCTTTTTTTTTTTTTTTTTTTAATTTGTTGTAGGCTGGCTCTGTGCCAAGAGTCAGTCTGACATGTGCACTTAAGGTCCTGTCTTCTCAGATCTTTTCTGGGCCTTTTTTTGGACATGTGAGGTCACCTTCAAATTTTCCCTATACAGGTAGTTGTTTTTGAATATTGTAGTCTTTAATGTCTGTTTCCCAAATGGAAAAAAGAGAAAAATGAATGGGGCAAAAGAAGGTGTTAGCCCTTAAAATCCTAGAAGTTACTTTGGCTGGAGGGGAGGGGCTTGCAACAATGGGGTTTGCAACAACAAAGCTGGTTGCCCACCTTTTTTTTTAAATTAACATATAATATATTTGCCCCAAGGGTACAGGTCTGTGAATCATCAGGCTTATACATTTCACAGCACTCACCATAGCACATACCCTCCCATAA
>RCUC01128757.1:0-18068 GCA_003697995.1 Taxidea taxus jeffersonii | reverse complement strand
CCTGATGCCGGACTCAATCCCAGGACGCTGGGATCATGACTGGAGCTGAAGGCAGCCGCTTAACCAACTGAGCCACCCAGGCGTCCCCAAAGGACATTCTTTTAAGGAAATGAGGATTAGAGCCATGTGGTAAAGAAGGTCATTCATAAAACTTCTGAAGAAGTTCTTTCAAACAAATTCAACCTGAAGTTTTATTGTTGTTATCAGAATTATATTTAAAATCAAAGTTTTTTTACTCATGTTTTGAGAAATATGAAATAATTTGAAATTGTCATTGTTACATCACTTTTTTTTTTTTTTTTCAAGCAGGGGTTCTTTTTAGGTTATCAAGACACTAGAAAATTACAATGAGCCTTTATGTGGGAAAACATAGTTTAATAATGTATGCTGTGGAAATGACACCTTAAGCATTCATGCATGCTTTTAAACTTTTAGTTTGTATAAACCCTGAAGTTAGTTGGGTACTATGGGTGTTTAACTCATTTTGTACTGTGATGAAGTTGTTTTCTTGAATCTAAGATTTTAGTTAAGTAAAAAGATACCGAACTGTAGAATTAAAGGACCTTTGTACCTTTTGTTAATTCCCTGTACCTTTCCAAGTTTCTTCACTTATAAACTGGCAATAATGCCCACATCAATCCTGCTGTTAGTGAAGGGCTAAAGTAACTCCGTTTTGAGGCAGTAGCCATTTTGTTGTTCATATTTAACTATGAGTGACCCAGAGCTTGCATAAATTCCAGACAAGGAGACAGGAATTCCAGGAACAGAATTGGTTACTAAACCACAAACTACCCCCACTTCGTAGATAAGTTAATCAAGACCCAACCGGTCTTGCTACTCCCTGCAACTTTCCCGCCCTGGTACAAACAACTTTCAAAAGATATTCCCTAGACAAAGTAGCCAATCCCCGCTGAACAGCGCAGCTTAAGCAACCCCAGCACCAATCATTTTAAAGGTCGCCTATACATGTGATTTTGCGCGTGAATACTTTGTGGTTTTTGCCTGTGAAATTTCAGCTCGGGGCTTCCTCCTAGACTCCGCTGTGTCGGTGTGTAGGACGAAGCCTGAGCTGCAGCCCGCCTGAATAAAGCCTTGCTTTTGCATTTGTCTGGCTCTCGGTGGTCTTCTTGGTGGTGGTCCTGCGATCTGGGCATAACATTAGTCTAAAATATAATATGGAATGTGAAAACAATTCCAAATAGTTTGCTCATTAATTGCCTGTTGCAATTACTCTATAGAGGCGTATACTAGGAACCACTGAGGGAAAATCCTACTCATTCTGCATAAAGTATGTTCCTATTGACATATAGGTAGTCACTTATATCTACTGCCAGGCCCTTTATTAGATTCTAAGGATACAAAAATGAAAATTATATAATCATTTCCTTCAAAGAGCTCACAGTCAATTAGGAAAGATAAACTATACAACTAACTGCAATGAGTTAAGTACTGTATTAATATTAGTAAAAAGTTGCTGTAGGAGAGCACATAGTTGGGGGACTATTTCTGACTGCATTACCAAGGAGTGTGTTGCTGAGATAGTGTTTTTTAAGTTATCTTTTCATTGGATGAACAAGATTTTTTCCTAGTGAGGAATAAGACAGGACATTTGAGACAGATGAAGCATCTTGAGTAAAGGAATAACAACTTAGGAGTTAAATTTGGGGTAAGAATGAGAATGCAAATTGGGGCACCTGGGTGGCTCAGTGGGTTAAAGCCTCTGCCTTCTGCTCAGGTCATGATCCCAGGAGCCTGGGATCCAGCCCTTTATGGGGCTCTCTACTCAGCAGGAAGCCTGCTTCCCCCTCTCTCTCTCTGCCTGCCTCTCTCTGCCTACTTGTGATCTCTGTCAAATAAATAAATAAAATCTTCAAAAAAATTTTATAAGAATGAGAATGCAAATGACAAGATTTGATATTGGATTTGCAAAGCCATATGAACTTCAACCCCTATGCAACAAGCACCAAGTTTTGATTCCTATCATATAATCTGTTAATGTGGTTGCTATTTTTCTTCAATGCATCAAAACAGAAAGAATTTTTTAAATGGCCCATGTATGGGCCTATTTAGCCAAAAGGGCTCCATTTCAGTTGAATAGCCATTGTGGTGTTGATGCAGTAAAACTTAAACTGTCCCTGCCCCCCTTCTGCAAGGCGCTGCCACTCCCAGCAGGGGACTTACTTAAAAACAAGTCCCAGAAACCAGTCCCAGGTAACAAAGCCCAAATACAAGGGCAGGTCAGGCCTGGTGGAGGTATCCAATCAGTGAGGCGCGCATATTGTCTCCCTAGCTACCAAGGTGTGTGGACCCTGCCCTTTGGGTGCCAATTCTGACCAAGGTGATAGGGTAGTTCAAATGCCTACTATGGGGTAAATTGTAACTCAGTTGGTCACTTACGTGTGACCTAGCCTGACTGTGCAGTTTTCTCTGTGTCATTGGGCACCTGTGCATGGCCAGGCCCAACCACATGGCCTTTGCCCTTAAAAGCCAGTCTGTAAGGCAGAGAGGGGTCGCCTCTTTGTAAGATACGGTCCTGGCCCTTCAGTTTGATTCTTGATGCTTGGCGCGAAATAAAGCTTTGCTTGACCTTCGATTTGTATCAGTCTCCCTCCTTTGATTATGGACCCAACAGCCCACAAATTCATTACCCAGATAAATGCTTTTGAAAATAAAAACTAATTGTACTGCAGTGAATATTATTTTGTCCATACTGGGTAACTTTGTGTTTTGTACCACCTGGAAAATTATGTGTGTACTTATTGACAAAAAGGGTATATGTATTTAAATTTAACATAGAATGGTTTATTAAGGGAAGAAAACAAAAAATTAGGTGTGTGTTATAGGAAAAATAATTCTGGTAGAATTGATTTGTAGAGAGAGACTGAAGATGAGGCAATTAATTCTAGGGAGAGATGACAGAGTTCCAAATTATGGCAGTATGTGTGAATGAAGAGTTGAGAATATACTTGATTAATGTTTAAATGGAGAATCCATTGGCTAGGATAAATAATTAATGGGGATAACTAGCAAATGTGGAAAAAATAATAAATTTTCTTTGCTTAAGTGATGGAACATAATAGGGACGCAATTTGGAAAAGAAAAGGTTTCAGACATCTTCAATTTGAGTGCTGTATGGACATTCAGAGATGGAGCTGTCTAGCTAGTAATGGAAAATGATATAGTTTATGTCATTTTGAAATGTTTTCTATATACAGAGGTAAGACTACCTGAGAGGTATCATATTAGTTGGCCATTTCTTTGTAACAACCTAATGCAAACTCTAAAGACTTCTAGCAATAAGCATTTATTATTACTCCATAGTTTAAGAGTCAGCTGGGTAGTTTTGCTGATCTGAGTTAGGCTTATTTGATATCAGATGAGTTTACTTATTTATTTTTGATTAATTACCACATTGGCTGGCTAGAGGATGGCTTTTCTAGCATGATCTCCTTCATGGGTCTGGCATTCCTCTTGCTCTGTAGATGTATATGAGGTGACTTAGTTCATCAGGCTAGCCTATACTTGTCCTTCTGGTGGTTGAACATAGTTCCAAGAAAGTAAGTACAGGTGTGGAGACTCCCTAGAAGTTTTGCCTTAGATCTGGCAAATTACTTCTGTCATATTCTATTAGATAAAGCAGGTCACAAATCCGGCCCACATTTGAGAAATGAGAATATGAGTTCTACTTCTTGTTAGGAAGATCTGCAAAGTCATATTGCAACACTTGTGGTATAAGGAAGGATGCAGAATCAGGGCCATTTTTGCAATGAACCAGTTGTTAAATGCATATATAAATATACAGTTACTTAATGTTAAAAATAATCTAGTAGATAGTCTTCCCTTTAAGGAAAAATTCCCTAGCCACTTAATCATGTGTGCAAAATGCTTAGAGCACAGAGAGCTTGCATAAAGGCCATATATAATTATTTGAGCAGAGCCATGTGATAAAGTAATTATGTAATTATGCATTAATTACTCAACAGAGAAAATAATTTTGTGTTTATTTTTAAAATGCAGAATTGATCACCTGTTCTTTTAGAATCTTTTAACTGAAAGAGAGCTAAAGTTCAACAGTACTTCAAATGGTGTCACAGTTTACTTTTAATTTTAACTAGTGCAGAATGATAAGAGTTTTATCTAGTGTCATTAGTGAATATACCACATAAATAATTAAGGATGAACCAAACTAATCCATCAAGTGTGGGAGCACCTTAATTTTAACAATTAGATGTATTCCAATCCTGCACAGGCAGCATATTAAACAAACACAGGATTAAACAAAAAAACACACAAACTACCAACAATGAATAAACCCAGATATAAGAAACTCTAATTATTCCAAGTATGATAAACACAACTGCATACACAATTGACCAAATGAGATGCTCTTGAGAGTAAAAGTAGATGGATAATTAGAGAGTGCAAGGGAGCAGAAAGACCAATGCAGACAAAGGATCTTTCACTCAACTGGGATACGTAGTCCAATAATGAACAACTCTTTAAGCAGGCATCAGTGTGGTTTACTTAGAAACTAAGACCTGTTTTTGTTAATTTACTTATCTGGAGCCAACTGTTTCATCTTTTTTTGTGATTCAGTTTTATGTAAGTATATGTCTTATTATTTTTTGTGCACTGTCTTACCTCTTATCTTTTATTTAAACTCCAGAAGTCATTTTCTGCCCTTTTCCTCTATACTACCTTATTTTGAAGTCCTGATATATAGGGCAACTGAAAAAAATTCTCTTCTTTGATCCATAGTGGAAGAACTGCCCCCCCCCCCTTTTTTTTTTTTTTTGGTATCCTTAAGAGTCTGGATGAGAGAAGCTCAAGGGAAAAGAAGGGAAACAAGTGGAGAGGCAACTCAGGAAAGAGACAAAGTTGAAGTCAGAGAGAGGGCTCAGGAGTAGAGCAAAAGGAATTTTACTATTCTTTACTGAATATTGTCCTTTACACTGTCTTTGTTAACCCCAAATCAGTGGACAAATAGTTGGGCATGCAAGCCCTATTGAAGAGTGTTTAGAGAGTTAGACACTTTGCCTGGAGAAGAGGGAATGTGCAGGAACTGAACAGAACCAGGGAACAAAATTCTCCCTTGGTGAGACACAAAACCATGGGGATGAAAATGGTCATCAGTGAAAGTCCAGATAGATATGGAAGATCTGGATCTTTATTAATGAAAAGAATTCAAGGCACATAGTAAAATAAAGGGTTACTCCCTCGTGAAATCCTCACCATGAAGATGACCCTTCAAGGGCTCAAGGGTTGAGTTGATTCTTCCTTGGCCTTGGAGTTTTTTAGAGAAGTGAACACTTTAGCTTCTCAGAGAAGCTAAAGTTGAACTCAAGTTGCTGACTAATGCCTAGAGAGTTAAAAGATTTTGCAAAATAATCAGGAATAACATATTAGTTTGGACCTTAGCAAACACTCAGAAGTACAAATTGAGTTAGCTCTGAGATTCAAAGGTGTAATTGCTGCAACTCTAATAACAGGTATTTATCTCCTTAATAATGTACATCTGTGAAGATACCCATACACTGAATTTGTAGCAACCTTAGAACATTAGAAGATGCTTAGGAGATGTTCTCTGCCCAAACTATTGTTTGAGGAAGCGTCAAGGATTCTTGCTTTGTTTTGCTCTTGAGATTGGCAGTACTCATGTTCTCCTTCTCACTGACATTGTTTGTTTGTTTTTTAATTGTTAATATGTTCAATCAGAAAAAGAGTTTGCTATCCCAAGACTTACTCTTTCTGTAACTTTAAGGTTATTTTTCTGCTCCATACACTAATATTGACTGCATAGTTTGATTTTCAGAACATAATCATACTTTTCTATTGTCTAAGTAGTGGAACATTTGTTTGTTGACCCCATATTTAGCCTATACGCACAAGAAATTATTAGCTTTATTATCAAAAATAAGTAATGAATAGAAGTAAGAGTGGCTATAGTCTTGTTCCCTACTTTATTTCTAAATGAGAGAGAAATCAGGAAATGGGAAACAATACATTAAAAGGAAACCCAAGAAAACCTACATTGTTATTGAACTACTTTGAGAAATAATGAGAAAAGGACCTAAAGGTGGTCAAATCTTTTTTCTAAATTAAAATGTAATAATACCCTGTGGTATGTAAGTGACAGGGATTTGACCTCTATTTTGTTCACTACCCATGGTGTCTAGGGTAGTACCTAGCAAGTGCTTAATAAATATTTACGGAAATGATTATTGACCATTTTTTAAAGCTTTTTATTTTAATTCTGGTATAGCTAACATACAGTATTATATTAGTTTCAGGTGTACAATACAGTGATTCAACAATTCTGCACATTACTCAGTGCTCATCACAGTTAATCCCCACCAAGTATTTTACTCATCCCCCTACCTGCCTCCCCTCTCATAACCATCAGTTTGTTCTCTATAGTTCTCTATAGTTTTATGAGTCTTTGTTGGTTTATTTCTCTCTTTTTCTTTTGCTCATTTGTTTTGATTCTCAAATTCCACATATGAGTAGAAGTATGTGGTATATTATATAAGGTCTTTTTTTATCCCTTCATCTATTGATGGACACTAGGGTTGCTTCCATAATTTGGCTACTGTAAATACTGCAGTAAACATAGGGGTGTATGTATCCCTTTAGATTAGTGTTTTTGTATTTTGGGACAAATACCCAGTAGTGCAATTACAGATTGTAGGGTAGTTCTACTTTTAACTTTTTGAGGAACCTCCATCCTGTTTTCCAGAGCAGCTGCACCAATTCACATTCCCACCAGTTTCTTTTTCTCCATATCCTCGCCAACACTTATTGTTTCTTGTGTTTTTTATTTTGGCTATCCTGACAAGTGTGAGAAGATAATCTCATTGTAGTTTTGATTTGCATTTTTCTGATGATGAATGATGTTGAGCATCTTTCTATGTGTCTGTTCACCATCTGTATGTCTTCTTTGGAGAAATGTCTGTTTATGTTTTCTGCCCACTTTTTAATGGGATTATTTGGTTCTTGGGTTTGAGTTGTATCAGTTCTTTACATATTTTTTATGCTAACCCTTTATTAGATATACCATATGCACTGTCTTCTCCCACTATTTAGTTTGTTGTCTTTTAGTTTTGTTGATTGTTTCCTTTACTGTGTAGAAGTTGTTTATTGATGTAGTCCCAATAGTTTATTTTGCTTTTGTTTCCTTTGCCTCAGGAGACATATTTAGAAAGATGGTGCTGTGGCTGATGTCACAAAACTTAATTCCTATGCTCTCTTCTAGGATTTTTATGGCTTCAGGTTTCATATCCAGGTCTTTAATCCATTTTGAATTTATTTGTATGTATGGTGAAAGAAAGTGATCCAGCTTCATTCTTTGGCAAGTAGCTGTCCAGTTTTCCCAATACCATTTATTGAAGGGACTGTCTTTTTCCTATTGCATATCTTTGCCTCCTTTTTTGAAGATTCACTGTATAATGGTGGGTTTATTTTTGGGCTCTATTTTCTCTTTTGTTGATCTATAGGTCTGTTTTTGTGCCAGTACCATACTTTTTGATTACTACAGCTTTGTTGTACATCTTGAAATTTGGGATTGTGCTACTTCCAGTTTTGTTCTTCTTTTTCAAGATTGCTTTGGTTATGCAGAGTCTTTTGTGGTTCCATACAAATTTTAGGATTGTTTGTTCCAGTTCTGTGAAAAATGCTATTGGTATTTTGATAGGAATTACATTAAATCTGTAGATTGATTTGAGTAGTATGGACATTTTAACAGTATTTTTTCATCCAACCCGTGAGCATGGGATATCGTTCCATTTCTTTGTGTCATTTGAATTTCTTTCATCACTGTTGTATCGTTTTCAAAGTATAGGTCTTTCACCTCTTCAGTTAACTTTATTTGTAGGTTTTTTTTTAAATTGGCATTATTTTCTTAGTTTTACTTTCTGCTGATCATTATTAGTGTATAGGAATCCAAGAGAATTTTGTACATTGATTTTGTACCCTGGGACTCTACCTAATTCATTTATCAATTCTAGTGATAGCTCATTAATTAATAGACTACTACCTTAGGTTTTGAGTGTCATATTTTGGGAATTAAAGTACACTGAAACATGTTAGAGGGTGAAAGGGCAAGAGATAGAGAAGAGTGGAAGCTCTCTTTTAAGAAGGCAGTCATATTTGACATGGAGAAAGAATACTTGGGATACAGCAATATAAATACTATCTTAAAATATTCAGAGATCCACTCAATAGGTGACAAATAAGCAGGCTCATTCTGTTGCCCTAAGGGACAGTGAGTAGAAGTTGTAGAGGATTCCAGGTTTATATAAGCAAGAACTAATTTGTATCCATATATCAATTTTTATTGATGGGTAATATTTTACCAAGATCAAATCTGTGGATTTCTTTAAGCCTGTCCTCAAAATTCTATATGTAAGATTTGACTTATTTAGTCATTAAATTGTTTTTCATTATTAAGGGTTAGACATATTTCCCTGTTTAGTTCATGATTATATACCTATTTCTAGGGTGAGAAATTGGATTCCTTTTGTTTTGCTATTAAAAACCATTTAGAAAATGTGTGTAGGAAGATAAAATATAAGGATATTAATAATAGTTAATACCTTTATATTACCTTTATCAGAGAAGTTTAATCATATTTCTATAGTTTTCCAAGGAAGTCCAGTCTTTTTTTTCTTAATTTAAAAATATTATTTGATTAACCCTTAGCTGGAATGTAAAAACACAACACTAATCAATAATAAAATGGAGTTCAACTTTAATAGTAAATAAATTCAGGTGACAGTTTAGGTAGCACAAAAAGTTATGGCATTTAGCAAGGCTAATGTCTAGTGAACATGAATGTGGATGGATGTAGCTAATTTAAGGAAAGCTAGACAAATAAGTGCAATACAGAGTTATTAAATAGTCATGGAAGTTAGTGGAAAATTGTTCAAAAGTAATCAGCAATTTGGGGCACCTGGATGGCTCATTTGGGAGTAAGCATCTGAATCTCGATTTTCCCTCAGGTCATGATTTCAGGTTGTGAGCCCATGTGGGGCTCAATGCTGGGCAAGGAACCTGCTTAAGATTCTTTCCCTCCCTAATTCTTGCCCCTTGTGTAGATGCTCTCTCCTTCTAAAAACAAACAAACAAACAAAACTCCTGGTAACCAGCAGTTCATCAAGAGATTATCTTCCAGTCATTTTCCTGTTGTATCTAACATTTGGCAACATTCATATTCATATTCATATTTACTTTTATTATGTAAGATGAGATGCAATTAATTTGGAATTAAAGTAAAAAATTTTTACTTTACTAAACACTCATACACACATACCTGTGCCTTAATACCAATGTTGAAAGGCTTCCTTTAGCTACTACAAGTTCTGATCCTTTTTTCATATTTTCCATTAAACTTAAGAAGTATATATATACAATGGAATACTATGCAGCCATCAAAAGAAATGAAATCTTGCCATCTGTGACAACATGGGTGGAACTAGAGGGTATTATGCTTAGAGAAATAAGTTAGTTGGAGAAAGACAACTATCATATGATCTCCCTGATATGAGGAAGTGGAGATGCAATGGTGGGAGGGGGGTTAAGGGGGTAGGAAAAGGATAAATGAAACAAGGTGGGATCGGGAGGGAGACAAACCAAAAGAGACTCTTAATGTCATGAAACAAACTGAGGGGGGCTGGGGGGAGGGGTGTCGGGAGAGGGTGGTGGAGTTACATTATATGTTTATAAGAAATAAAAAATTAATAAAAAATTAAACAAAACAAGTACTTATACTTTCCTTTTATTTCCTTTTATTTCTTTATTTCTTTAGCCCTATTCAACGCTCTACCCACATCAGTCTGACTTCCATTCCCAAAGTACAAATAGATAGATTTCCCTCAGATCACTGATAAATGTATCTGTGCCTGGAAGTTCAAAGGTCACTTTTCACTACTCATCTTACTTGACTTCTGTTGATTATTCCTTTCTTGATTAAACAGTCTTTAATATCAATAACCTTATTTACTGACTTCTACAGCTTTGGACCCTTCTTCCTAGACATTAAATATTGTACTTCCTTACATCTTGAATGTTGGTCCACTTGAATCTTTACAGAAAATCTCATATCCGGCCAGTCCCATCTGAATCCACACTTAGTTATTGGCACAGATTTCTATCTCCAGCACCAAAATGTATGTCCATTTGCCTACCTAGGGCCTTTGTTTGACTGTTCAAAGGCATCTCAACTCACAAAGTCTAAAATGTACTTTGTGATCTTCTCCTTTCATCTCATGTTCCAACATCCTCTAAGTTGATGAGTGTACCACTGCCATACACACAAATCAGAAATGGAGGAGCCATTTTTGACATCTACTTCTTCCGCAATCACCAAGCTCTGTCAGCTTGCCATCTTAAGCGGGTTTTCAATATGTTATGTTCTTTTCATCTCTACCACCATCACCCTATTCCAGGCTATCACCATCTTTTTCCTGGACTATAGCTTGTAGCTGCTGTGTTTGCTCAAAGGACACATTTTTGTTTTCCATACTCTCTTTTACATCCTCAGTTAAAAAAAAAAAAAAAAAAGACAACCAACCCATGTCACTTTTCTCTGCCCTATTTAAAACATTCCAGTCATGGGGCGCCTGGGTGGCTCAGTGGGTTAAAGCCTCTGCCTTTGGCTCAGGTCATGATCCCAGGGTCCTAGAATCAAGCCTCGCATCGGGCTCTCTGCTCAGCAGGGAGCCTGCTTCCTCCTCTCTCTCTCTCTCTGCCTACTTGTGATCTCTGCCTGTCAAATAAATAAATAAAATCTTTAAAAAAAATAAAACATTCCAGTCATTTCCGATTGCTCTTGGGATAAATGAAAGACCCTATTATATTAAAAAATGAATAAAACCTCTGTCTTGTAAGTCTTTTAAAAAGTTCTTAAAACATTTTAGACGTGAGAGAAATAAACTGGTAGTTATTTTATTTGATATTCATTGAATAGTTACTATGGACATGCATTATAATAAACTTTCAGGGGTATCTAATTTAATCCCTATAAATCTAATAGAAGGAATATGTTAATATATCAATTTTATAGAAAAGAATATTCAGGCTTTATAATGTCATGAATATAGAACACAGCTTGTTTCTAAAGTTTCATTATACCTATTTTCTTTATTGTCTGCTATAGTCAAACTGGTCTCCATTCAGTTCTGCATTCTAGAGCGAACGGAGGCCTTCTCACCATGGTCCTTCCTACCAGGATTTTGATTATGTTGTCCTCTCCCTGTGAAACCCCCACCTTGTCTACCACCCTCTCCCTCTGCCCCACCAGTTCATGCACCTTAGGTCTTAGGTAAGTTCTTCCTTCCTCAGCAAAACTTTCCCTGACTTCTCTGACAACGAATTTCATCTAAAAGTAAGCTCTTTTATCCCCAGACACCTCTTCTTAGATACATTATTTAGTTATATTTATCACAGTTATAATCAACATTTTTGTATGAGATTCTTTGTTTTAGTCTCTGCCATAGTAAGCTTCATGAGGGCAAGGCAGTTTCTCCTTTTGCTCAACACTTTAATTTTAGCACCTAGTATGGTTGCTGAATGAATGGGTTTTGTTAACTTGAGAAGCCACACATTGACTATCACATAAGTGTGGATTTTATCTTTTTTTTTTCTTAACTCTTGGTACAGAAAATAAGGATTTGAGGAAATGAATTGTTGAACACTATATCAAAAACTAATGATGTACTAATATGTTGGCTAACTGAATATAATAAGAAAATTGAAAAAGAGAGAAAATGAGATGGAGGAAAAGCTGAGAGGCTTCTGGACTTGGACAAGTCCCCTCAGAGTACTGAGGCAGTGGCTGAGGTATAGAGTAAATGGTAGGGGTAATGCCATGTGTTTGCACATGGCAATTAAGTACAATAAACTTTTAGAAAATAGAGCTTATCCTTTGGCACCTCCCTTAGTAAGCATTGTGAGAAGTATAATAAAAATGTAAAAACAGAAATATACAAAACATTTGATACATCTTTAAAATTCTCATAAAACATTTTAGAAAGAAGACAGAAGTAAACCGGTAAAGTTATTTTTATTTGACATTCATTGAGCACTTACTCAATGCATTATAATTAACCTTCACGTGCATTATAATTAACCTTCAAAAATATCTCACTTATTCCTTATAAGTTTGATAGAAGGAAGACATCAATATATCAGTGTTATGGAGAAAAATTTAGTCTCCAAAATGTTGTGAGTTGAATTATACCCTAGCCCATATGGCAAAGCTATTGTTTAGAATATACTTCAGGACTATCTTAATCCAAAGTCAATGAATTAAGACTTAAAACCAGTGCTTGTCCAATTTCAGTAATATGTGTACCCTCATTCAAATGTCAAAATATTTCTGAAGATTCCTACTGTAGAATTAAATTAACACTATGATAATGATAACTAAACATATAAATATAGTGGTGAAATTCTTATACTTATAGATTGATGAAACCTTAAAAATAAAGCAATATTTGTTTTTTTAAATTTTACAAATCAAAAAGAACTAAAGAAACAAAGCTTAATTCAAATTTACAGCATTACTGTGATACATTATTATTTTTAAAATGAAAGTGCTAAAATGTGAATTCTGTATTGACAGCTATCACTCAGGTGCTTTGTTAGTCTGCATAGGTAGATTTTGCTACATTGATAACAAACTCCAAGTCTCAGTGGCTTAACACATAAGATTCTATCACATGGTCTACGTAAGTTGTCTTCCTAGGGCAGATTTGATACACAGAATAATTTTCACTGCCTCACCCTTGAATATTAGGAAGAACTAGTCATGGGACCCTATCTAACCGTAAGAGGGCTGGATGCTGCAGGTCTCAAGAATGGCATTACAGTATTCATTGGTGAGTATAAATAATGACTATCACAATTCCCAAACTGAAAAATTACATTCTAAAATGGCTTAAAATTATGTACCATGCACATAAGTTTGGTTTTTGTTAGTGGTAAAGTATTACACAAATACAAGAATAAACACAGGTGATTGTCATTGTAATATTAGAACCACAGGGAATAAGATGTGCTTCTCAGTATCTTGAAGCTGCCAATTCTATAGGTGCTCTGTTGACCTCAACATACTTGTAAATACAAAATGTAAGTGTGGACCATGAATTCTTAGGCGATATTTGGTGAAAAGTTGGTCATTGAGATGATTCAAAATAAGCATATTTTATTATCTTTGATGACTCAATAAAATTGGACAGATAAGTCATGGCCACATGTGAAAAATATATTGCCGACCCCAGTGCTTGAGAAACAATGTATTATATACAGCTATATATATAGACTGTGGAGCTAAGTGCCAATATGAGTGGAAAATAAAAAAAATACAATGTTTAAGAAGAAGATCATTGTGAACTGGAGTGGTATTGAAAGGATTGATAGGCAGGAAGGATTTGAGCTCAGCCTTGAAAAAATTATAGGCTTAAACAGGCATGAGAGGAGAGAACTGGACTATCAGCAGATTGGACATCATAAAAGAAGGGGAGATGGCACGGTCTGTTCTTGAATTAAGAAGATGAACTTATTTGGGATGAAGGTTTTTGTTTTGTTTTGTTTTTTTGTTCTTTGTTTTTGTTTTTGAGGAGTATTTTGTGTTTTCTTTTATGTATAATGAAAAGTCAGAGAAAAATTGAGTGGGAAAAACATTTTTATCAGAATTAGTAATATATAGGATATGAATAAAAAGGAAATAATGTTGATTCATAATGCATTTATTATCCTATACCATTTTTTTTTCATTTTCCTAGAGACAAACCAATAAAAGGTTATAGTTTCAATGAGATAAATGATTGTGTGACTGCTTTCCCACACCAATCAAAATGCAGTCAGTTTCTCCCTGCTCCTTTTTGTTAGGTTCTCTAAGATACTTAGCAACTATAGAAAACTTCCAAAGACATGAAATGGCCCTCAGACTTCAGTGGTGGATAACAGGAGCAATCAACAAGGAGGCACTAGTCATCATCAAGGAGACTTCAGCAATAAACTGGGAAATAATGAAAGTCATCCTTAGGGAAGTGGAATCAATACCCAAGTTCAATAGACAATGACACAGAACCTTGATTGAAAGGTGGGATGTGGAGGAAGAATTGGCAAGTAGAAAAAGGAGAGCAAAAAACTTTAGAGGAGAATGCATTCAATTTGAACACATCAAGGGAACCAGCAATAGGAACACTGCAAAGTTGCTTCTCCTTATAATTAGCTGGGGATGAATTAATGCATTGTGAGAGGTGAGGGACGGGACATGTAACTTGCTCATTTTCTCCCTTTAACTTAGATGTCAGAAAATCAAGGTGGTTTCCTACACCATATGAACTCGGCCTCATCTTACATGTTACTGGTTCTTATTAGGTACTTAGTAATTATGCATTCAACAGATGAATACAAAGATGAATGAATAAATGGCTAGTGAATATCATTTTCAGAAGAGGCTACAGACCATAGTGGTCTGGTCCCTGAATCTAGTGAGATCTTAGTGGAGGGAATACTGCAAAGAGATACTAGTTTACATTCATAAAGTACCTGGCACTCTACATAGAGTGGCATTCAACATGTGTGTCATTCAAATATTTTGTTGTGTTCTAAACACAGATGGTCAGGCCCTGAATGCCTACCCATATTTCTCACTGCTTTAAGGATAGATTTTTGAGTAGCCAGGGTAACCAAGAAAGGAGTGTGGTCTGGGCCTTGTTTAATTCTTTAGCATCAACTTGAAGATCTCCAGAAGTGCTTCTACATTCTTGACAGCTTGGCAGTTTCTAAAGCAGTGATAGAGAATTTTCTGACACAGCTCAGTAGAGGGGTTCAGAACTCTGGAGCCGGAGTTCTTGGGATTAGAATCCTCCTTCTACAATTTACTAACTAGGCAAGATACTTAACTTCACTGGCCCTCATTTTTCTCATCTTTATAATGAGGCTAATAAGAGTAACTTTTTCCAATGTGTTATTATGGAAATTAACCACGAAGTGGTCAAAACAGTACTTGCTTACTGTTATCACATGGTTAACAATATGAAACTAATTGAAGTGGCATACATTTCTGCAAAGTAGAATAAAGTAAAAATGCAGAGAATTAGGGCACTCATTCTAGCGGAAAGTTTTGAATAGACTACCTCCGGTAAGCAATGTCACCAAAAATGGATGGAGACAGGAGACTAGAGTGCAGGGTGAAAAAAAAGAGTGTCTTGTTTTGTTTAGATGAAGTGTGGGATAGACTTGAGAATGCTTATAGAAGAATGAAAAAATACGGAACCAATAGCAAATTTGAAGATAGGGGAGGCAAACCCAGAGAACACAGCAGAGGTTGAAATCAATGCCATAGGTGGAATAATTGGCTTTAAGCAGAAACAGGGACAGATAATTGCTATGGGTTCTTTTGTGCCCCTTTATCTTTATCCTGTGTATCTGTTTGGAAACAATGAGCTATATTGGGTGCCACAGCAGCCTTACTTTTTGAAATCTACCCCATATCGCTGATTTTCACAAATTTTCCCTACTTTGTATGCTGTTGATTTGATGTTTAATCCATACACCTGCTGCTTTGTGTGCTTCGCATGCCTTTTCCTTTAAATTTCATCTCTCCCAGACAGAGTTCTCAATTAAGAGGCTCTTCAGCCAAACTATTTTTAATTCCAAGAAACTTCTTTGGCATTTCCAGAAACATAGTAAATACAGTTAAGTGGGGGTGCCTGGGAGGCTCAGTGGGTTAAAGCCTCTGCCTTCGGCTCAGGTCATGATCTCAGGGTCCTGGGATCAAGCCCCACATCGGGCTCTCTGCTTGGCCGGGAACCTGCTTCCGCCTCTCTCTCTGCCTGCCTTTCTGCCTACTTGTGATCTCTATCTGTCAAATAAATAAATAAACTCTTTAAAAAAAATACAGTTAAGTGGGCATTGCTTGCATTCTTGTTTTCCCCTCAGTGGAAAGTCATCACTGTTTCCCACCGCTTGCCAATAATTGCCTCCTGGAGTTGAAGTACTAACAGGGCAGTGACTTTATCTATTTAATCTACTTCTCAGATCATAGCACACTTTTATGAGTTATACAGGAACTATATCCCATTTGATAATGACAATGACCCATCATTTTTGTATAGGAGAGCTCTTGAAATTGTCTTAACAAAAGCAGAGCACAGGAAATGGACGATTTTGTCAGACCATGTAGAAACTTCAACCTAAGAGATGTTAGTTTATGAAACATTGTCAAGGATCTTTTAATCACAGATTTAGATCTGTAGCCTTCTGTTTGAAATTTTTTTTGGATTTTTATGTAATCTGGCTCTATGACCAACAGTTAAACCATGCTAAACATAGTTTAGTCTTTTGTATACTTTGTTTCTGTCAGGGCTTTGCCTATGTTTCATGAGGACATAGCACAATCTAAGAAAAAGGAAACTTCCAAGATATGTTTGGTTTCTTTTTCCCCCCACAAAAGTGTATATGTCTTTTACTTTTATTTTCTGTAAGATGGGGAAATGAGTTTGAAAAAAACAACTTCAGCCATATTGTCAAAGAAGAACTCAGGAGTTTGGCTATGGCATTCCCATTAAGCCTGCAAAAGAGAATGAGTAAAGCCATGTTCTGACTTTGTGACTTTAACCATTAGTAATCATCAAAACATTGTGAAAAAGGATTTCAAGATCAAAGCGAAACATAGCAACTTCAAAGACAGACAGAGAGCTCGGTGCTGAAAAAGCAGGGTCCTTATAATGTAACCCCTATTAGAAGGTTGTCAGAAATCAGGTAAACAAGACCTGGATCTAAAATAGACCTTTCTAAGAACATCTGCAGCAACCTACCAAGTTTATATTTCTCATAATTTTGCACAGTTACTTTCAAAATCACTTTCTGCTCCATTCCACAAATGAAGTCCAAGCATGCTTTCTGTGATCTTTAATCACCTAAACAGAATTATAAGTTGACCATATAATTTACCGTTTAGACTTGTACATTTTGAGAGAGCAACATGGTGTTATTAATAATTATACCTCAAAAAAAAGTGTTAATTTGGTATGTCCTGGACAAAAGGGGAAGTATCATACCATGGTCCTGTTATAGAAAGTAGCCTTGCTAAAGATTAAATATCATCATTTGGCCCTAGATTAACATTTATTTCTTTTGAAATCTTACCCGTGTCTTGGCCATTTAACTTTGGGTGTTTACCATTAACCAGTCTCAATAATCACAAATGTAAGTAGTCATTATTGCCTTTTAAGTTATGAAAACATCTTACACCAACCTCAAGACACATATTCAACAACAATAGCAAAATGATTTTAAATATTTAACACTACTAACATATCAAAAAATTCCTGATTATAAAAAGTCAATGTGTCATATTTTACGGCTTATTCAATAATTATATGGAGACTTGCCTAGAGTCATTTTATTTACCAAATCTTTAAGTCATCAAATACCACAATTATAAAAAATGCACAATGAAAACAGTAAATAACTGTAAAAAATCACTATAAAAATCACTAACATTTTAGCTACTTTTAACATGAACTTATTTCAACATGAGAAAATGTTGATTTTTTAAAAAATTTACCATTTTAAACACAGTTGTTATGTTGCTTTCTTTTCTTTTTCTGTCTTTATCATTCTGTATGATTGTGTATGAGTATCTCCATTTTCCAAAGCATCCTTCTAACCATTTTTATAGTAAAATGTATATAATTGCCATCAGAATTTTTATCCAAAATTTGCCCAGTTTGAATTTACTTTATGTTATGTTATTGTACGATTTATATAATTGTGGGTCAGGGTGTATGTTGAGATTGTGCCCTACTTTAATTCATCATAACTTGTCATTAGATATTTAGAGTGTCATTTTTTCACTGTGTTAACACTGAAGTATATATTTTAATACATACAGCTTTTTACAACACCTAAAATTTTAAAATAACATGGTAACATGAGAAAGAAGAAAAATAGTTGCCTTTGAAAAAAGAGTATAAGGGCCAAGAGTGTCAAGCAAAATTTAATTGTGTCCTAAATTACTTAGTAGAAATGCACCTTATTTATATATATTTAACAGA
>RCUC01128756.1:0-39744 GCA_003697995.1 Taxidea taxus jeffersonii | reverse complement strand
GCCCCAGGCGCCCTCGCTCCTCTTCCCCGCCCGAAGCCTCCCGCCTTCCGCGCTACCCGAGGGCTCGCCTCACCTTGGTCCGGATCTGCCCCGAGGTGGACACTTTGCGGATCAGTTTCTGGGGTCCTTCTTGCTCCGCTTCGCTGTCAGACGAATCGTCTCCGGGCCCCGCCGAGGCAGCGACGGGGGTGACCGCGGCGCTGGCCCCGGCGGCCGCTCCTCCCGCGGCGCCCGGAGGGTGGTGCTGGCCGCCGGCCCCGGCCATCCTTTCCGACTCCTGTGGGGACACAGCACCGCCCGGCGGGGGCGGCGGCGGCGGTCAGTGGGTGCGCTCGGTCCGAGCGGGCCCAGAGCCCCGCGCCCGGCCGCAGCCGCCATCTTCCGCTCCCCCAGCCGCCCCCGCAGGGGAAGGGGCGCCGGGGATTAGACGCCTTCCAAGCAGCGGCCCTCCAGGCCCCTCCGCCCGGCTCCGGCCAGAGCGGCGAGCGCAGTGGGGCACAGGGGACGCGGACCCCCGCCCGCTTGGGACCCCTGTGCATCCAGCTTCGGGATGTTACGGGGTTCCTGACCCAGAATACGACCTGCACGGGTAGAGAGGATGGGAGTGACAGAGGGACAGGGGCGACCTATCACTTCCCCCGGGAGCCTGGGGTCCCCTGGATGGACCGGGGCGGGGGGTGGACAGGAAACCTCCGCAGCCCAGCCCCGCGAGTCTGGCAGCGGCTAAGCTCCCTCCCTTGGCTCACAGGGCAAGGACGGCCCCTGGAGTAGAAAAGGAACCCACAGCTTCCTCCCCACTCCCTTGGGTACACCCTGCCACCCCCAGACCTAGAATCTCTCCAGAGCCTTGGGCCTCGCCGCACAGTTCCCATTAATAAAAGCCCCTTCCGCCTCCCCTGATGGATGGGCGCTGCCCCTTGTCCGTCTCACGACCCCTCAGCGCATCTCTGCTCCTCTCCCACCTCTGCCTCGGGGTTTGGGTCCTCTCAGCTCTCCAGACCGCGGCGTTTAGTTTCTGGCCCACCCCCACCTCCATCCGGCGCACACGGAAGAGAAGAGCATTTTCCGGGAGGTTCCACTCCGCTCTGAGAACTTTTCGTTCAGAAAGAGCGATCCCTTTGGCTAACAGGAAACTGGGAAGGGCGTGGAGAGAGCGCAGAAACAAGAGAGTACACAGAGCCCAAGACCACAGAATGCAAAATAAATGTCTAAACTGAAGCGCTAGCCGGGACTGCCTGGAAGAAAACAATGCACCGAAACCATGTGAACACCCGTACCCGAGTACGAAAACACTGGAGGTCCTGGGAGAGCCACTCCCTAACCCGGACCGGAGCGAGAGGAAATGGGATCAACAGGCTTCGGCCACCGCTCACAACTCGTCCCAAGCGAGCTGGCTAAGCGGGCGCTTGGGAATAGCAGCCTCGCGGCGGGGTGTGCACACTCAGCGTCAAAGAACCCTTGTAGGTGTGGGAGGGCTTGGGGGAGAAGAAACTAAAATGACAGATTCCTCTTGTCATCCACAGAGAACTCTAAACTTAGCTGTGTTTTTAAGTAGGGCAAAAAGTCCCCGCCAGACTGTGGAGACTCTTCACACTTCAGTAAAGCATTTAATCTCTTCAGCGTGTTGGTGTCCTTCAGTCCCCATTCCTAGTTTTTCCGTTGATATGACCTTCTACTTTTCAGCTGACATGACCTTTAAGGGTCCTCCAAACTAGCATTCTATTGGAGTTTTGTTTTGTTTCTTTTTAGTTGTAATCTTACTCTCAACACTAATTGGATGCTATGTCAAAACTAACAGTCCTAAGAGGTTAGACGAAACAATATTCAATCCCAATGCTATATATCCACATTGCTGATTAAAATGTAAAATGTGCTGGTTTGAATCTTCAAAGACAGGAGATTGCTGCCTTGAAATACTAATTGATGGAAGCTACTTCTCCAGCTTCTGTTGTCCTCTTTAGGAAGGGAAGGAGCTAGGCAAATTAAACTTTTAAGAGCCCTTATGGTTCTGTAAATATGCAATTCTAGATCTACACAGAACATACTGTTGTGACAGAAATTCTTTAAGAGAAAAATAATCAAAATAACGGCCTTCAGACCAGCCTGTCTGGTCACTGATGAGTCCAGTGGCTTGTCAGTGTAGATAAGAACACCTAGCAAAGGGCCTTTTGAAAGAATAAACCTAGTTCAGACCTCTTCTTTAATTAGTGAGGCCCCAAATAATGAGTTAGGGCCAAAGTCAAAATCAGGTGATCACTATGCTAATATTCTATTCACTTCAGCACACCATGTAACAAAAGTTGGTTTGTCAGTTATTATGTTTGTATTCACACTCTAGGCTTTCAATTTTTACATAGTCACATGTTCCTGAGTCCAGACAGTGATTAAACTGAAACACACTGTTGAACACCCTTGCCCATCCTGTGATCTGAAGAAGAGGGCTGAATACATTTCTCATTCTGATTCAGACACTGACTGCTGAAAGATACCTTAAAAGTGTTTCATGTGCAAGAGCTGGGCAATTAATACCTCAAAGTGAAGGTATTTATTACTCCATTAAAAACTTAACCTCAGTTGTACCTGCTCTTCAAAGACTCCTATAATGAGTTCTAAAACTTGGTTGTGACTTTGAAAGCAAAGCCAGTCTTAGCCTACTCATGCTAAATAAATTATCCCTGCTCTACAGTTTCCCTAGCACATAGAATGCTCAGAATGAAAACAGTGTGTAGGCAAATGAAGGAATGTCATTTCATTTCCCACAAAAGGCAGTTCATGAAAACCCTCTTTTCTTTAATTACCTCTTCTGATGAGATTGTTTCAAGTAATACCTAATGTAAAGTACCTGATCCATTAGATTCTTTTCAGTTCTTATCCATAAATTAGAAATTTCCAGAATGAATATCCAATCTGTATATCGTGTACCTGCAATGCACTTCATTTCAGCTAAAAATATAATAGCAATAGGGGCGCCTGGGTGGCTCAGTGGGTTAAAAATATAATAGCAATGTCAAGAGCGCCATGTTTTCAACCATTTTAATGTAGCTCAGAATGGCTACTGAAACAAATTTCAAATATGTGGCATATTACATTACAATTTACATATTACAATCCAATTTACAAGATTCCCTTGACTTTTACCTTACTTGGTGTTTTTAAACTTTCAAATAATTTCTTAGATGTGTCTTACATATTTATTATTGTTACTCTGAAATCTTTGTTTGGTAAATAACATATCACAAACACGCTATTAAAAACTTGGACATAAGCCATGTAGACACTGCATTTGGGATGAAATGGAAATGGAAACTACCATTAAATTAAGTTTCTACTTTATAGGTCTTCCTCCCCATTTAAAGAAGGAAAAATTATTACTCTGAAAATGTATAAATCACAGTCAAGTCTCATTCTGATACCAACTTTGTGAATATTAGCATATTCTTACTGATAGATATTTTAAATTATAGTCTTATTATTGATCATTACCTATAACAAAAAAAGGTTTAATATCCATTTGCAACCTTTAAATCCCTTATGGTCTATGCTTTTATGTTAAACACTATATCACAAATATGTAGAACTCTACACTTGTGTACTGAAGAACCAAAGTTGGACTTTTGAACAGTAACATTCTAGGACTCATACTCCTAGTCAATGGGAACCATGCAAAGAACACTGCAGACTGACTAAGTACAGGCCTGCTTTCATTCAAACTTTATAACTACTTCCACAATATACTATCTGTTATATATTTGAAATTCAACATTCAAAACTTTACTCTATTAAAATTTTCTTGGTTGTTACTTGAATAAGAGATTTTAGATTCATCATGACAGCAACTACTATGGGCATCCCTGTACCTGAGGCAAAAACCTTTTGTCATCTAGACCTAATGCACAAATATGCTTATAACCTTTCATTTATATTTTGGCCCCTTTTCCTCTGAAGCTCTTCCCTTGCTAATTTCTATTAGTTTTGAATCATTCCATCAGAGCCAAGTAGACAAAAATCATATAGAAATAAAAAACAAATTGTAAGTAAAAAGTATCCTAATTTCCTAGTGTCACTGTCTGAGGTCTGCTTTGTAAATACTCCCACAATTTCTGAGTTTGGGCTGGAATTCAAGCTACACATCTCCCCACCCCCACCCTAGGACATCATCTATGAGTAAGGGTTATTTCCCTAAATGCCTTCCCTCCCACCACCACAATATTTTTATATTGATTAGGAATTGAGGTAATGCCTCTCTGTCCGTGGATTTAATTACATCCCAAAGCTAGCATTAAGGAAAATACACAGAAACCTGAATGCTAACATTTATCTTCTTTTAGGCCTGATGTCCTAGCTGGAGTAATGATAAGGCTAACTGTTTATTTAAATGCCCTTACTTAACTAAATAATTTCATTTTATCTCCAAATGCAAAGAATGTCATGAAGCCCAGTAGCTGACTCTCAGCTCCAGACATGGGTACATTGCAAGCCAGAAGTTCTGTCCTCTTTACTATTATTCAGCATCAATTCCTGAGATTATGTTTATTCATCTGTCTGAACAGTTCTATGTAGAATCATATCATCATGTTTTAGGTTTCATCAAAAAAGAACAGAGAGAGTAAATCCTTATAGGTATGTCTTTATACACAATAAGGAATAATTCAGGGTCTGTGTATTGTGAATATTTCCTATTCAATATTAAATATTCTTATTATAAATATAAAGGAGTATACTTTTATGGTAAAGTATTAAAATTGTTGATATTTGAAATCAGACAGTAGATTTTCAATAACTGCCAAAGGGACTCCTAGTCAAAGCAGATGTTCTTAGCCCAAGGTCTTTGAGAGTCCACATACTGGGCTTCAGGAATTCTGACCTGCCTGAAATTTTATTATTATTTGTATATGCATGTTGCATAGATACATTGTGGGGAAAGACACCATAGCTTTGGTTAGATTGTTTAACCCACTGAGCCACCCAAGCGCCCCAACTCTGGTTAGATTCTTAAAGGGCTCATTGACCCAAGATAAATTCAGAATTCCTGATTTTGATGGATTTTGTGTCCTTTCAAAACGTGTTTAGACAAAGCTGATATTTCCTCCCTTCGATTCAAATACTTAAATTAACATTTAAGCATTCTTTCCTCCCCTAATTTATCACCCTGTTTCTTGTATATGCCATCATTAGTCACTTGGGTAACATTTTTTTTAAGGAACTTAAATGAGAATTCTTAGACATACCTGTATGACCACAGGTTTGCAAATAAAATCACTTTGTCAAAATATCATTTTGTGCCACATACAGGAGATCTCTGAAGATTTTTTTTAACTGTCTGAATTTCAACTCCTAACATATATGAAACAAGACATTCTGTTAAGAATGTATGCTCTGTGAGGACGCAAGGATTCGTATTTGGGTTAACTGCTATATCCAAAAGTCCTGGAACACAGGAGGTGAGGGATAAAATATCTTTTGAGTACATAAAAATGCCTTCAGTGTTTAAAGAAAATAAACCCAATTCTTTTAAGGAGAGTTCTGCAGTCTGGATAAAGTGTCACAGTTCATTCACACATTTCTGTGAGGGCTCTGGTTTTAAAGGAAAATAAACGAGCACTTTCATTTTTGTCACTTGAAGTAAAACAACATTAAACTTTTTCTCTATTTTTCTAGGCATGAAGTAGTTCTACCATCGGTCGCCTAAAGCAAAAATACATATAACAGGGCATTTTTCACTGTGATTGGTGTTGGCTTAAAGCATCCGGGTTCAAAAGGGACTTCATATAGAAACGTTTAAAACTTAAAAAAAAAAAAAGTAACAAAACCAGGTCGGTGAATTTAGTTCTCAGTGATCTTTGATTTAAACTTCAAAACAGAATTGCAGTTTTAGTTTCAAGAACAATTTAATCCCCAGTGATAACCACAATAGAAGAAATAGGAGCAGATGGGCAACCTAACAACATGTTCAAATTTGCAAAAGCAAAGACAGCTGCAGATGCAGATGGGTCAGAGTCCAAGGACACTTTTGAAAGGTCGGGAAACAAGAGGCAGAGAAATGCATTTGGGCAAAGGAGCCTAGAGTGTATCTACTAGAAAAGAAAAAGGAGAACCAAGTCTGGCACCTGACCTAGAAACTCTTAACAGGCAGGGGGCCCGTCTGAGCAGACACGCAGAGTCCCTGGGAAAAGAACATCCGAACACGTTGAACAGAACACGGGTGAGGCCAGAAATTTCAGACGAGGGTTTCCAGACAGGTTCAAGAATTTCAACCAAGACGGAGTAGCAAACATCGAGGCAGGGCGTGGAGAGCCAAAATTCGATGCCAGGGAAAAGGCAGCCCACACAGGATTACAGAGCTCTGAGTGAGACGGGGATTCCGGGGTAGAATCCCTGGAGGGATGTGAGATGGTTCTGACTGTCTGAGTTGGAAGAGAGAAGGAAGTTGGAGGAGTTTGAGGGAACAAATCCAAAGCCCCCCGATCTCTTCCTCCCTATCCTCACACACACAAAACACATGCACACGCTCTTCTCGGTTCCTAAAATGACCCAGCCTCTGGGTGGCATGTGCATGAGATCGAGGTTAGCTCCCCGCTTCATCCCGGGCAAAACCCCTGAACCCTGGAAAACCCTCGGCCGTAGCCGCTAGCAGGAGGCGTGGCTCCAGGCTCCTAGCCGCCAGCAGCTTGCGCTCGCCGCGGTCCTTGGGAACCTGTGCGCCCAGGTGCCTGCCAGGGCGCGGTCTCGGGAGGGAAGAGCGATCTCCTCCGAGCCCGCACGCTGCCCCCCAGAGTCAGGGTTTCTCCTTTCCCTCCTCCTACCCGCCGTGCTCTAAAATCGGGTCAAAAGTTGAGGAGTCGATGAAGCCAAGGAAACGGTCCTCCGAGGGCCGTCGTCAGCGGTTCGCCAGCGGCCCCTCCGGGAGAGCCTCGGCTGGCCGGACAAAGGCGCTCCGGGCGGCGCGCGAGGAGGAGCCCGGGCGGCGGAGGAAGCGCTGCCCCGGCTGGGAAGCAGCTGGGGACCTCATCCCGGGCCATTTCCTGAACGGAACCCGGCCCGGGCGGGGGGGAGCAGAGGAGAAGTGGGAGGGGGTGGGCGCGGGCGCTGTACCCACCGGTTCCTCCCAGGCCGGGCTGCGGGCTCCGGGCGCGGGGCGCACGTGCGGCTGCTCCATCGCGCCGCCCGCGCCCGCCGGCCGCCCGGGCACGGGGACCCGGGCCCCCGCCGCCGCAGCCGGGGCCGCTGGATGCGCTTCCCTCGCCGCGGTCCTCTCGGCCGCCGCCGCCGCCGCCGCCGCCCCGGCTCCTGCCCGGGGCCAGCCACCGGCCCTCCCGCCGTCTCCGGCTTCCGCCGCGCTGCGCTCTCCCGCCCCCACCGGTCCCTTCCTCCTCCTCCTCCTCCTTCTCCACCTCCTCCTAGTCCTCGGTCCAGCTCCGAGCGGTCCGCTCCCCGCCGCCGCTGCCACCGCCTCCCTCGGCCACAGAATCCGCCCCTCGCTCCTTCCTCCGCCCCCGCTCCCTCCCCTTTTCCTCCCCGCTTCCCGCCCCTCCCCCCGCCGCCCCCTCCTCCCAGCGGGCGGCCCGGGACGCACGTGACCCCCCTGTCAGGCCTTATAAGGCGCGGAACCGAAAGCGGCCGCCGGGTGGTCACGGGCACCGGGCGGCCCGGCGGACGCGAGCAGCCATTCCCGGGGATAGGCTGCCGGGCGCTCCGGGAGCAGCGCGGAAAGCCCGGGCTGGGCGGGTCGGCGCGCTGGCCACCCGAGCGGCGGTGGCTGAGAGTCCCGGGAAACACCTCCCGGCACCCCTCTCCCTCTCTCCCCTCCCGGCGCCTGCAGCCCGCGCCCGCCTCGCTCCGAACGCTGCTGCCGGGGCTGCGGGCACCTCCCCTCCCGCGAGCGCTGAGGCTCGAAGGAAACCACACTGGACAGTTACCGACTTCCACGGAGCAAGGGAGGTAGCTGCACTCCCGAGCCGCTCGCGAACCGGCTGTGCCGTGTTCTTTGTGATGTTAAAAAGATTGCAGATGGGTTAGCGTCTGCGGGAGGGTTAGAGCTTGAGAGAGTGCTGCCTTTTATTCATTCTTAGTGATTAACGGTTTCGTGAAAAGAAATCCGGCCGCGGAGTCGGTATGCCTTCCAGTTCCGGCGGTACATTCATATTAGAGAAAGGGACTGGTTCCCAGTGAGTGCTCAATAAATGGCAAGTCACCTCCTCCAGCCCTTTGAAAACGTTACAAATGGCGTTTCCGATCATCTTTCTGGCGTGGAAATCGGTTTCCATCTAGTTCCAAGCCAAGAATGGCTTTTCACGGGTTATTCCCTCTCCTGGACTTCCAGGCTCCTTCTATCAGCATCTTCCCGGGGCTCTTAGTCACATCAAACACATTCGCACGTTTTTAAAACAAACTGAAAATTAAGAACACTTACTGCATCCAGTCTGCCTCCTCCCACCCAAGCTTTTTGGGAGATAAAGGCCGGTTTCCATTATTCTCACATACATATCTTAATCTACTACTCATTTTTCCCTGAAGACCTTCTTCTACCAAGGTGGACAAAGGCCATATGTGGCTTTAAAAAATACCCTGAACAATGAGATTGTTGTGGTTTTTATTTTCAGTTCTCTTCTTACTTAACCCATCTGAAGCATTTGTCATTGGAGACCTGACTTTTGTCTTTGAAACTCTCTCTTCCACTGGCCCCTTTGACACTTGTGTCTCCAAGTTCTCCAACCATTTCTTGTTCAGCCCTCTTGCCACATCTTACATGTTGGAGTGCCTAAATAGTCGGCCCTTGCTCTGTTTCTAATGCTGCCTGGTCTGTACACACCCACCCCTGAATGACTTCAACTACCAACCATGTGCTGATAACTCATAAATGGCCATCCCTACCCCAGATCTCCAGTTCTGTAAAGCCGATTTCTTACCAGAAATTTCTACCCTGACATCCTATGGACCTTAAACTCAGCTTGATTAAAACAGAAAGTAAATTTCCTGCCACTGGCTTTTCTCTCATCTCACGCTCTCAGTAAAAGTCTTCATAATCCACCAAAGGAAATCCCAAAGGAAAAATCTGAAAGTTGACCCACACAACAGAACGTTCCTATCTATCACCTTCCTATCTATCTCCCTCCATTTCACTGTTCTTGCCTAGTTTCGGGTCCTTTGTTTCAAGCCCCAGAAATATTGCATTTCTTTCCTTACTAATCTCACTGTCTCAAAGCTGGTGGGACCTCCACCACCACCATCTCTCACACTGTGGCCAACGTAAGACTTCTAGAATACAAAATGGAGTGAGTCATTCCCTGAATAAGCCCTTCTTATAGCTCCCCATTCGTTACCTCTAGGATAAAGTCCAGTATCTTAGCCAATATCTGTTTCTCCAGTCTCATCAAACAACTCTGAGCTCCTCACATGCAGTTCCCAGTAAGGCCACTTAATTTTATGCTGTGCTGTCTCATGGGATATCCTTCCTCTTACTCAGCCTATCCAAACACCTGCTCATCTTTCAGGATTCAGTGTAAGAGTCGCTTTGTTATGAAATCTTTTGATCCTGCTGCAGGATAGAACCAGCCACTCACTCTGGATGAAATGCACACCCCTCTACCCCCATCACAAGTGCACTGACTTCTTATTGAGAGACTTTATTAAACTCATTTTTTAAAACTCATTTTTTAACATATAGTATCCCTGATGACAAGTATTATGATTGACTTATCTCCATTTTCCTAGTTCTCAGTACAGTTTCTGATATATCATAGGTGCTCAGTAAAGGTTGAATGAATTAATTATGTGATAGAATTTGAGTTACCATATTTTTATGGCTATGGAAAACCAGTTTCCTGTGTATTATTTCATTTAATTCTCACAATTCTGCAAATAAAATATTATTATCTTTTATACTGATGGAAATTGAAACTAGGTAAGAATAAAGCAATTTGCCCAAGGTGCTACTGTATAAAGTGCAAAGCCAGGACTCTAATCCAATTGCCTAGGTAAATTTGCTTCATGTTTATCTGTCCATTTTTCACCTTAAATCTTATTTTGCCCTCTACCATAGTTTTCTTTTTGTTAGTGGTTGCCTGGTATATATCTTTTCATCTCTTTATTTCCAACCATTCTGAGTCATTATGTTTTAAGTGTATCTTGTAAATAACAGTTGAATTTCGGTAATGTTAACTCATTCTGAAAGTTAGCCTTTTAGTCGTCTATTATAATCAGTTTTCATTTATCATGTTTATCAATTAGGGTAAAAGGTGATTGTAAGAAAGAGATCCTTCCTCTCTGGCTTCTCCCAATCACAATGTTTATTTCTCTTTCCTGAAGCAGTCTTAGGATAAGTGGTCCAGTGTGTTAGGGTGGCCCCTTTGCTCCATATTGTTATTCCTTCACCTAGGGCATTGCCTTTATCTACCTGGGAAAAGCCAGTTAGAGGAGTTAGGTCTAGCCAAGGAAAGAAGAAGAGATTATCAAGAAGCATAAGCCTGACTTCTTAAGCCTAAATCCAGAAATGATACGCTTCTCATCTGCTCATGTGACACTGGCCAGAACTTAGTTACATGGTCACACCTAGCATCAAAGAAGCAGGAAAATGAAGCTATTAGCTGGGCGGCCATGTTCCAGCCGGAACTCTGTTACCGGGGAAGACAGAGAACAGATCTTAGTGAAAACTAGAATTCTCTGTTACACCAGGAATACCATCTTTGGATTTATTACCACCTTCTCATTTTTTTTTTTTTAAGATTTTATGTATTTATTTGTCAGAGAGAGCGAGCACAGGCAGACAGAGAGGCAGGCAGAGGCAGAGGGAGAAGCAGGCTCCCTGCCGAACAAGGAGCCCGATGTGGGACTCGATCCCAGGACGCTGGGATCATGACCTGAGCCGAAGGCAGCCGCTCAACCAACTGAGCCACCCAGGCGTCCCGCCACCTTCTCATTTTGTATTTATTTAACTTTCTTTCTCTTTGCTTCTTTTTTGCCCCTTTCTTGCCTTCTTTTCCTACTGTTTTGGAATTTTTACCTTTTATTTCAACTTTTAGTGGTTACCCTTGAAATATTAACATTTATACTTATCATCCAAGATTCCATCAATATCTTCAACCCCTTCCTTTAAAGATGATCTTGAACAAAAATAAATAAAACACCTAGCTCACAATTCCTATAAACTATGTATTGCTATATGGTACCTTTTTTTTAGGTCTTGTATATTTCTTTCTTTTCTTTTTTAATTATGTTCAGTTAGCCACCGTATAATACATCATTAGTATTTGATGTAGTGTTCGATTCATTCTATCTAGTATTTTTTAATTCCCCATGTATTTTTTAGCTCTTCACTAAATTGGTCACCACCATTGCTACTTTTATAATTATTTAATTAATTTTCCCAACATATTTTATCAGTGTTTTTTCTTACTATTTGTTTTTTGTATCCCATCCTTTCCTTCCAGGCTCAATTTATGTCTTGGTGAAGTATGTCCTTCAGTATTATTCTTCATCAGATCTGTGAGTAAAATTATCTGTTTCATCTCTCACTCTCATTTTATTTTCTCTCACATCCTTGAATCAGAATTTCGTCAGCTAAGGAATTCTAAGCTAACAACTATTGACTTCAACATCTCAATGTTACTGTTTCATTACCTTCTGGCATCTACTGTTTGGTGATAAAAGGCTGGTCAGTCTCATTATTATTCCTTTATAGACTCTTTTTTCACCATAATAACCTTTTTCTTTTTTCCTTTCTTTTTTTTTTCCAGTTGATGTTTACATTAGTGATTTGTATCTCGGTAGATTTGTTTTTTAGATAGCTTGTTCAGGACTCAATACCCATCTTCAGCCTAAAGGCTCAGGTCCTTCTTTAGTTTTGAACAATTTTCAGCACTTAGGTACTTCAAATATTCCTTCCCCCCACTCCCACCCCAAGTGTTTTTGGGTTTTTTGTTTGTTTTGGTGGTTTTTTTCTCTATTTTGTGTTTCTGGAACTTCTATTAGGTAAGAGTTTGAGTTTCCCCTTTTCTCGTCTCTTAATTTTTCTTCCATGTTTCTGCTCTTTTTCTCCTGTGCTGCTCTTGGGTGATTTTCCCAGATCCCTTTGATTCTCTCTCTCAGATTCTCTTTGCAGCTGGATTATATACTCTTTAATATGGACATTGAATTTTAATTTATTTGTATTTCTAAAATCTTCATTTCTTTTCTTTTAAAATCTACCTGCTCTTTTTTTTTCCATAATAACTTACTTTTGTCCTAGAGTCTATTCTTTCCTTTATCCCTTTGAACATTTTAAACACTTTTATTTGAAAGTCCTTCAAATTGCTCTAATATATCACACTTACCATAACACACACTGAGTAATGTATAGAATTACTGAATCACTATATTGTACACCTGAAACTAACATAACACTATGTTAACTATACTAGAACTAAAATTATAAACTTAATCTTTAAAAATTTTTCCAGTATCTGTAGTTAGCAGAGTATAAATTCTCCCATTTGTTGCACTAGCTAAGTCAGAATTGTGGTGGTGTGTTTTTTCGTGCGCTTTCTAGTGTTTTACTATGAGCTTCTCTTCAATGGGACTTGTTTTCCAAGATGGGTGTGCAGCCTCTGTGAGGTATTACATTTGACCCAGGGACCTCCAAGTCTTCCTGGCTCACTTACATGTCGGGCAGTGGATACTAGAAGGCTCAAGCAGATGAAAGGTTTCCTTAGGTTTCTCCATTTCTAAGAGGCTTCTCCATGACTCTTCCATTTCTATGAAAATGGTTTCTTCCATTTCTTTTTTTTTTTTAATTTTTATTTATTTGTTAGAGAGAGAGAGAGAGCAAGAACAGGCAGACAGAGTGGCAAGCAGAGGCAGAGGGAGAAGCAGGCTCCCTGCCGAGCAAGGAGCCCAATGTGGGACTCGATCCCAGGACGCCGGGATCATGACCGGAGCCGAAGGCAGCCGCTTAACCAACTGAGCCACCCAGGCATCCCTGGTTTCTTCCATTTCTAAGAGGCTTCTCACATGACTGTGGTGGCTTCCGGATATCCAGATTGACTTCTTACATATATAGGATCAGGGCTAGTAAGGTGTATGTCAAGAAAGAACAAGCCAGATGGGTGCTGTATTCTATTACGAATTCACCTCAGAAATCATATAGTATCAACTTTCACCAAGTAAATTGAATGGAGTTGTCACAAAACCCTGCCCAGTCTCAAGGGTATGGAACATATGGACCTCAAACCCATCAGTGGGAAAGGTATCCAAAACATTTTAAGAGGGTCATTTAGGATGAGATCTATCTACTCGTGCAGTGCTCTTTGGAACATCTAATCTACCACTAAGATAAATCTTAGTAAATTTCAGTGTCACATGTCTGGGCAACCAGAGGTTCATTCTCAGATTAGATTATATTCATAGAGGGATATTCCTTCTCTCTGACCCAGGACCTAGAGAGCATGAGTTAGCATCCATGGAGAATCTAGCCAGCTAAAACGCGGGCATAGAGCCTTCTCCACAGTGAAGAAGCACAGGGCTGCCGCATCTCACTGCCCCGCCTGGATCTCTTATGGAGCCTATTGGAGTCTAACAAAACCTCCCATAGAAATCATCTGACAGAGACTCTCTGCCCAAGGCTTGTACTTGAAGCAAGTTTACAAACAGATTACATCTTAGTAATAATGTACCCACCTGAAGCAGGAAAAAGAAACCATAGCCTTTGCTCCACTTTATCAAAGTAATGTGGGGCACACACACAAAGAAGAGAGATAGCAAATCCAACTCTTTGTGGCCCACATTGGCCATTATCCCTGCTGCCTTAATAAAGAGACCCTCCGTGGTTTTTCAGGTAGCAGGGTGTTGCAGGTGTTTTCTACTTATCATAGACCACAACTTAGACGTACAAATTCTACAAATGATTTTATCTCACTCTTCTGCCCTTGTCCCACACAATTTCACAAGAAAAACACTTAAAAAAATCAAACACTTGTTGACTATGAATATAGTCAACTAAAAATACGATTAAGGGAAAAGGCAGGTTTTAAAACACAGCATATAAAATATGTAAATATTATGTAACGATGTATTAAGAAGTTTGGCAGGATATATCTCAAGGTGGTTAGTTATTATTGGTGGGCAGGTAGATTCTATAATCTCTTGTATTCGTCCTTTCTCATTTTGTTTGATATCTGGTAGGATTGTGCACATTCTTTGATTTTCTTATCTTCCCACAGTAAGTATTTATTGCATTTGAGAGAAAATTATGAACAATTTGTCATAATTAAACTAATAAAAATCATCATATTTAGGGAAATATAAATCCCTAAATGTATAAAAAGAGATATATAGGGACTGGGAAATAAGGCAGAGGAAAAGTGAAAATAATCGGGGCCTAAGGCTATATATCTCTTAGGCCAGATGAGGGTGAAGAATTGGGTCTAGAGTTAAAATAAAATGTGACAAATTTCACCGTGATTCAAACTGAGAAATAGTGAGGTTCCCACCAAGTGAGCAAAGCCAAGGAAGGGGCTTTTGCGATCCCTGAGAATATAGTCAGTGGACTTCATCTGGGTGGTGGCAGGTGTCCAGCTACTTTGGATTCAAAATTAGAGTCCTAGATCTCAGGAAGAGGGTTGTCAAGAGCCAAGTGGCAGAAATCAAGCCAAAGCAAAAATTCTGGGAACTGGGACAAGGGACATGAAGGGAGTTCTGACCAGGTGGCCCAGCACCCAGTTCAGTGGTCCTCAGGGAGATGGGATCAGGGGCCAAGAGGCCAGAGAGGACAATGGGAGCCAGTGGTTGATGGTAGCCTTTAACTGGCTTTAATTGGGTGATGGGGCAGTGAATTTGAATAAAACTACCTCAGATTAAGGGGCTAATGTTTTACAGTAGTTTTCTCAGAGTGGGTTAAGGGTTTTTTTGTTTTGTTTTGTTTTGTTTTGTTTTAAACTGCAAGGAAGAGATGAAGGCAAGAAGAGTGACGTTTGGCACCTCGTCAACACTAACATTGAATGGAAAGCACACGGGATTTGCTGTAAAGGGGACTGTGCTCAAACTCTTGCTCTTCTCCTTATTCCTTTGGACCTTGGGCAAATCCTTTCCTCCATTGTAAAAGCAGCATAACGATACCCATTTCTCAGTAGTGTGTGAGGGATACGTGAAATACTGTACTAAAAATGTCTGGCAGGGTGCCTGGGTGGCTCAGTGGGTTAAAGCCTCCGCCTTCGGCTCAGGTCATGATCCCAGAGTCCTGGGATCGAGCCCCGAATCGGGCTCTCTGCTCAGCAGGGAACCTATTTCCCCATCTCTCTCCGCCTGCCTCTCTACCTACTTGTGATCTCCGTCTGTCAAATAAATAAATAAAGTCTTTAAAAAAATGTCTGGCATAATATAGGTGTTTTTTTACAAATATAACTAAAAAGGAAAAGAAATGAAGGGAATATGACTTTTATGTCCCACAGATTAGATGAGGACCATCACCTCTCATCCCCTCATTGGAGATGTCCTATAGTCTTTGAAACTAGCAACTACTGGAATTAGAAAACCATCCATTTTTTAAAAGCTTCAACATCACAGGTTTTTAAAAGTCCTTTTTAGATAAGTGACACTTTGGTTTTAATCATCACAAAAACTCTATGAGATAATTATTATTATCTGTACATTACATATGAGGAGATTAAACAATTTGCCTGCAGTCACAGAATTTGTCAGAGAGAGACAGAGAGAGCCAGCTTGCATGGGGTTCTCACCACTTAAGAGTCCCATCAAAGAAGTGGAAGAAGAATCAGGAAATCAAGAGACCAATAAGGAAAATGGACCACATACACTTCAAGACTTTTGCGGGTGGGGGAGGAAGTTAGTGTTGTTTCATAGCAAAGGGAAGCAAACGTGTGTTTAGGCAAGTGGGAGGGAACTAGTAGAGGAGACATGACGGAATGCCAAAGAGAGACAGACTAATTCCTGGGGAGAGGTCTGAGGCACAGGTCGAGGAATAAGGCTCATAGAACTTCGTTTCTTCAGAACCAAGAGTAAAGGGGTCAAGGAAGAGAAACACACCTTATAGGTTAACTGTTGCTGTGACCTGACTGGCATCTAGGTCTAAAGTGTGTTTTCTTCTGTGTTACCCCAGGATACAGCAATGCGCTCAGTAAAAAGGTCATAGACTGGCCGAGGTCATTCTTGGTCCTCCCTTTTTCCAGACTCTTGCACATGATGCCTACTTTCCTGGACATTTTCCTTTGTTTGCTTTCCTTGGACTCTGCTTCCGGCTCTACCACCTTCCCACCCAGTTTGGGGCCTGGGCCAGTCTACCTAGGAGCCTCTTCCTCTCCTCCACTTTCCCTACTCTAGCTTTATTAGCCCAGCCAGGGACCTGGAGGATCACAAGCAGAGAATGGGACAGGACCTCAAGAGCCTTTCCTGACCCAGCTAGTGCTGCCTCATGCCTGTCGCAAGTGGGTCCCAGTTGTACCCAAGCCCAGAGCGAAGTGCATGCCATTTTATCAGTCCAGTCTTGCTTCTCTCCCCTACATAGCCCTGCTCCTATGCACACTCCCAGGAGTGCTCTTGGTCAGGCTAGTGGCAGCCTGTGGATCACAAGGATGGTGGCTGAAGAAGATGGGGAAGGGGAGCCTTTGGGGAGTGGAGCTGTTTGCATTTAGTCTTCATGGGCCTGGGGGTTGTGTGTGCCATGTAACAAGTCAGAAATGATATCACAGGGCCACTAACCTCAATGTGAAAATCATCAAATGGTACCTCTGCTTTTTGTGTCACGAAGAAAGTGTATCAATACCTTATGTTTTAATTTCTCTGCCAGTAAGAGTTTGTTGGACTCCAACCTTGTGCAACTCATTAACATTGGCTTGTTCAGGAATTGTATTAAATTCTCATTAGCTAAGTGTCTCTGGTCACAAGATGTGGAACTTTTAGAACTTTACAAACTGTTGGGCTGAAGTTAAATTAGTAGTTCATTTAATGCCATATTTATCATTTTAACATTTTTGAATGTGTTAAAGGAAAATATTTTTTAAAATGTATTTACTCATAAAGTCATAGTTATTCAGTTCATTCATTCATTCAATGTATATGTGTTGGGCATTTACTATCCTTGAGACTGGGAACCAGGGAGACATCTGTACCTTTATAAAAGAGTCCGGTATATGCCAAGATGTAGGGATAACCAGAGCACATAGAAGTGATGCCTCAAAGGATCTTGGGTCATTAAGGGAGGCTTCCTGGAGGTAGTGACATCTACAGTGAGACTCAGCTCTCATGAATTAACTAGACCAAGTTGGGTAGGGAGGGGCTGGGAGGAAGGAAAGCAGTCCTAGGGGAAAAAATGAATTATTTTTAAAAGTCAAGAGGTACAAGGGAGCTCTGCTGGTTCTTTCCAGTTCTGAAAAGAATGGTGATATTATGGTTAACTGCAGCGTGAGGTGGTGAGTATGAGATGAGACTGAGGAAGCGAACAGATCATGGATTATGAAGGGCTTAGAACAGCAGCAAAGACTTTCCATTTTCACATCTTTAACATAATAATAATAGCAAGCAGCGAGCACATCATTTGATTGATTAATTAATCCTTATAACTCCTAGAAGGCAACTGAGCTTCGATTTTAACAATTTACTATCTTCCATCTTGAATACCCTGATATTATGTCTTCAAAACTAGAGAGCACAGGGACCATTTTAAAAGATATCTACTTCTCTTTTCTAATTTTTTTTTTTTTTAATAGAGGCTGAAGGAGTTGAGAATCACAGGAATAATGATTGAAGGCGGAGAGAGCCATGTTGAACAGGCTTAGAAATCATATGACTAACCAGTCTGGCATCTTGAAAGATCTAAAAATTAACAGTTTCCTCCAGGGTGGAGTAAGAAATACAAGCTGGGACAGGCTTTACCCTTTGGAGAGCAGGCGGAGGATGAGGTTGGAAACCTATTTCAAACACGAGATTCTTACAATTTCGTTTTTTAAAGCACAGCTTTGAATAAAGAAATCAAAATGAATAAACAATCTCAGGTTCAACGGGCCTATTATTAGCATATGATATTCTTGCCTCACGGTCTGAAGAACACCCTTTCTATGACTAGACATCAGATGAATGTTCCTTCAGAATGAACTTTCCTATAGAGAAATTTCCTGTTGGAATCAGTCAGTGACTAGGCCACAGAATTAGTCATGTTGTTTAATTTGTTTAAGCATATCATTAACAAGATTAAAAGCTTTCCAAAAGCTGGGATTGAAGGTAAAGGGTCATTAGCATTAGACACATAGACTCCAAAAAATGAAGTGGCAATTTATGAAATTAATATTCTAATGTTTTCTTGTTGGTATTAATGTTAACCGCAGATTGGGTTTCTCAGTAAATAGAGGGAAAAACAAACCGATTATCCTGTCCTCCCCACATGGCCAGTCCCCCTAAAGTTTCTTCAGAGATGAAGTGTGGAAAGGGCTGGTGTGCCTCCAAATTACTATGAAGCTTTTTCCCAAACTTGACGCAGTCCCTTGATGAGCTAAGATGGACTAAGGCAGGTCTAGAGTCAAAAGCCTTCTTTCCTTACTACTCTCAAAGAGAGGAAAGAGCCGTCCATAGAAAATAGTCCCCATTTCCCAACCTCTCTTTAACTCATTTATCTCCACCACAGAAGCTAGTCTTGTCAACCTCACCGGCATCCTCCATATTGCCAAAAATAAATGGCACTTTTCAGTCCTCACCTAACTTAGCTTTTCAACAATACTTGACCTTTCAACGCACTTGATTACTCCCTACTTTTTAAAATACTTCCTGCTTTTGACTTATATGTTTACAAAGAACCATGATATTATACTCATTTAGTTTTTTCCCCACCAACTGGGTACTTCTTCTCAATCTCCTTTGCTGGCTCCTCCTTTTTGGCTCAAACTCTGAATGTTGATGAGTCCCAATGCTCAGTTTTAGGCCCTTTCTCTTCTCTATCTACACCTTCTTTCCAGGTGCTCTTGTTGGGTCTCATGCCTTTCCATTTCAATTATATAGAGAGAACATCTGTATTTATATTTCCAACCCTGACTCTCCCCCAAGCTCCATTCTCATACACCCACCTTCACACTTGACATCTCCAACTAGATATTTAAGACGCATATTAACCATAACATATCCAAAATAGTTTTCACCTATAACCTGCTTCCCTTTCAGTTCCCCCATACCAATAAAAAAAATGTATCAATACTCACACAGAAGCTCAAGGGAAAGACCTAAAATGAATCCTTCCCCCTACAAGTTCTGTCAACTTTTCCTCCAAAATGAATCTATCCAGTTTCTAGCTCTCCCTACTTTCCCCTTGTATGAGCCACCATGATCTCTTACTGATTATCACACTGGTCTCCTAACTAGTCTCCTTGCTTCCACTATCACCCCTTCTGTACAATCCATGTTCTACGTGCCAGACAGACAGAATGCTTTTGTAAAAGCATAAATCAGGGGCACCTGGGTAGCAAAGTCAGTTAAGCCTCTTGGTTTTGGCTCAGGTTGTAATATCAAGGTCATGAAATTTAACCCCATGTCAGGCTCCATGCTTCATGTGGACTCTGCTTGAGATTCTCTCTCTCCCTCTACCTCTGCTCCCTGCCTCCCCACCCTCCTCCAGCTAAAATAAATAATTTTTTAAAAGCATAGATCAAATCATGTCAGTTATCCACTTACATTTTATTTGATAGGGAGTTACATAAAAATGAAATGCCTCATTCCTTTTTACTTAATCTCTTTTCAGTAGACCGTGCCCACCCCCAACAAATGTGTAATTTAAATGAAAGCAATATTTTGACGTCAGGCTTTAGGTTTCAAAGGGCCCTAAAGGGGTCTTTGAACTTTTAGTTGCCATAACCTGCAATGCCTCTCCCTCCCCTCTGCATATCCCAAATGTGTTCTTCGTAGGCTGTCTGAAGTCACATTCCTCCCTCTCTAAAACCTCTCCTGAGCAATCCAAATGATCATTTCCTTGATTTCCTATACCCAGATGATAAATTTCTGGAAGGTAGAGACTGTTTTATGTCCTCTCCCACATTTCTTACCACATTAGGGAATCAAGTACACTATATGAACACTATTCTGAAAATATTTAAAATTCTAAAATTCTCAAGGTCCTTTTACTCTCTCCTGCCTACATCTCTGATCTCATATCATACCACTCTCTGTTAATTCTCTGTACTATAGCCACACTGTCCACCCAAACATGTACCTTTTGGTCATTTTTTAAAAATTGAAGTATAATTGACATACTATATCCTTTTAGTTTGAGGTTTATATCATAAGGTTTGATATTTTATACATTATGAACATCCCCACAATATGTCTAGTTGCCATCTGTCACCACACAAAGTTATTACAATATTATTGACTATATTCCCTCTGCTGTACATTGCATCCCTATGAATCATTTCTTTTTAAAGATTATTTATTTATTTATTTGACAGAGAGAAAGAGAGAGAGAGAGATCACAAGTAGGCAGAGAGAGAGGGGGAAGCAGGCTCCCTGTTGGGCAGAAAGCCCAATGTGGGGCTCGATCCCAGGACCCTAAGACTAGGACCTGAGCTGAAGGCAGAGGCTTAACCCACTGAGCCATCCAGGTGCCCATGAATCATATTTTTAACAACTGGAAGTTTATAGTTCTTAATCCCCTTCACCTATTTCACCCATCCCCCCAACATCTCCTGTATCTAGTAACTGATAATTTGTTCCCTGTATCTATAAGTCTGCTTATGTTTTATTGGTTCATTTGTTTCATCTTTTAAATTTCACATATTAGTGAAATCATGTGGTATTTGTCTTTCTCTGTCTGACTTATTTCACTTAGCATAATATACTGTAGGTGCATTCATATTGTTGCAAACGGCAAGATTGCATTCTTTTTTACGGGTGAGTAATATTCCATTATACATATCTCACATCTTCTTTTTCCATTCCTCTATCAATGGACACTTAGGATGTTTCCATATCTTGGCTCTTGTAAATAATACTGCAATGAGCATAAGGGTATATATATCTCTTTGAATTGATATTTTTGTTTTCTTTGGATAAATACCCCAAAGTGGAATTACTGGATCATATGATAGTTTTATTTTAATTTTTTGAGGAACCTCCTTACCCACAGTGGCTACACCCATGTACATTCCCATGAACAATGCATAAGGGTTTCCTTTCCTCACATCTGTGTATTTTTTTGTTGTTGTTGTCTTTTTGGTAATAGCCAATCTGACAGATAAGAGGTTGATGGCTCAGATAAGAGGTTTTGATTTGTGTTTCTTGATATTCAGTAATGTTGAGCATCCTTTCATGTGCCTAATGGCCATTTGTATGTCTTCTTTGGGAAAAATGTCTATTCAAATCCTTTGCCATTTTCATAGGGTTGCTCTTTTAAATATCAAGTTGCATAAATTCTTTATGTATTTTGGATATTAACCAATATTGGTTAACCAGTATTGGAGACTTTGCACAAGCTCTTCCTTTTGTGATGCTCCTTCCCCAGTTTTCACATGGTTGGTTTCTTTCCATTTAGTGTCATATCCCCTAAGAGGCTATCCCTGCCACTCAAACTAGTTTCTCATTCTCTCTCAGTCATTTCCCCTTTTTTATAGTCTTCACAGTACTTATCATTGCCAAATATGTTATTTGTTTATATATTTACTAACTGCCTCCCTTCCAAAAACGTAAGCATCATATGAGCACATACCTGTCTTGGTCACTGCTTTATTCCCAGCATAAAAGTGCCTGACACATAGTCGATGCTCAATAAATTATTATTGAATGAATACCTTATCCCAATATCTACAAGCCAACACTGTGTAACAGCTGCTGTGAGCCAGAGACTGTTATAAAAGTTTTACACATATGCCCTCGTTTCCACCCCAGAGCAATGCTAGAGCTAGGTACTACTATTTCTGTACTTTCCAGATAAGGAACATGCAGCACCGAGAGGTCACACACCTAGTAAGGAACAGAGCTGAGATTTCACCCAAGAAGCTTCATTCCACAGTCCATGTTCGTCGATACTATATGACATTGCTTGGCTTAGGTTGCCCACCTGTGGTCTTCCCAGGTCAGGAAATGACCCTCCAACCTGTCAACCCTAACATCCCTGACAGGGGAGAATCCTAAGGGAAAGCAGTAAGAGCTGAGCACTGTGTTCAACAAAGAACACGTCTCCCCGGGCTTGGACTTTATGCCTTTTCTTGTCAGAGTGGAAATGCTCCAATCACTCTGTGCTTTGATACAACATGCAGGTGTATATGGGTAAGGGTCCTCACCTCCACCACACATGGGGGAAGAGGAGAACAAGGGCCAACATTCCTCTGAATTTTGTTAAGCCAGATGGAAGGAGATCAGAACAACAGTGGAAGAAACCTTTCTATAACCTCAAGAAGCTACCACCTATGAGTTATCCACCCAGGATCCATTAAATGGGGGGACTCAGCTTCTCAAGGCCCCCTCATGATCTTACTATACTCTCTAGCTACAGTGCTCAGAGGGTGCCTTTCCTCCTCAGAAGGACCTGAGATGCCTGCTCAGTAGGGATTCCAGTTTCCTCTCTGAGATCTTCCCTCTGCCTCTATAAATCATGTCACCAGCCCTGACTGCAGAACAGTTAAATGCCCCTGCTTCTTCTGGGTCTCATCCTGAAAAGCAGTTAGAACCAGATAGGCACTCTTCCCCCTTTCACAGGGGGGACAGCCTGGCCACTAAGATCTCGAGTCATCACCTCTCTGGATCTTTGTCTCCTTCGACTCCTGTGGTCGTGTCTAAAGCTAACTGTTTCCTGGGCAACAGCTCTCTGTGTGTTTGTAACACCCAGTGCCACTCTGCCAAAGACAGCCCACTGTTTCTCTACCAACCTGGTTCCCCATAGCCAAGACTTTCAAATTCAGGGAGTTTTTTTAGTAATACTGTTGATGGTTTGTTTTTTCATGGTCTAATTTAGTCTTGCCTCTGCCCAAGAAGAAATTACTTTTGCTATGTGGCAAGTCTTCCTATTCTTTTGTATCTGATCACTGAGTAAGTTTTTATCACCTTGGGACCCTGAAATCCATACCCGCCATCTAGGCTTATCTAATATCCATGGGGGAACCTCATGAGTCCTGATGTCAAATCACATGGCCAACCAAGACTGGCCTTGTTGCTTACTTCTCTGCCTGTCTCCCCATATAATTATAGAGAGCAGAGGTCTGTAACTAGGACCACCCTGAAAACTTATAGGTTCAGAGAGACCAGTGATAAGCCTCAGGTATTCCCATAGTCGGATACTTCCTTGGCTCTTTCCTCAATCCTGGATCGGCCCTAAGATGTTGGCAAAGATAGGAAAACGGTAGGAAGTATTTATAACAAGGAGCATGACCCAGACAAATCAATCTAGAAGCATTTGGAATAACAATTAAGAGGTCAAATTCTCATACACCAAAACTCTGTTTATCTGAGGGTGACCAGCAGTGACCATACTACTATTACAGATGACCAGCAGTAGGTAACATGCGAGACAGGCAAAATTAGCTAAAGGAAAAAACTGACTAGAAGACAGAACTTAATTTAATTTTGTCCATGGAAATACATAATATCTTCAAAAGGGAAGGGTTCTAGGCATACATATATCTTCCAGTGACATTCCTCTTCTCCTTCAGAGACACACTAATGCCTACCAAACCAAGTTCAAGCTCTTTCATGCGGTGTCCAAGATCTTCAGTAATTAAGCTTCACTTATGCCCCCTTTTTAGATTATTATTTGCTCACTAGAGTTCCCAGACTCCAGAATTTCCTAAAGGAGAGAAATTTTTAATTGCTAGACTAAGAGGAGGATGCTAAAGTGAAGAGCAGTCATTCATAGCTGCCCCAAATCTTTTGAATAACCTTTCCACAGTGTGAGAATTCTCCATATAGCATACCTTCATTCCCAAAGTCCATAAAACTCAATTTCCCAACCTCTCTGGTCTCTAGGCTTCAGACCTGGGACTGAGGATGAGCCAGCAAGACATATCCATGGGAGACTTTGATCCAGGCTCGTGCCAAGGGGTGGGTCCAGCCGCAGGCAGTGTGGTCCATGTTAGTAGCTTGTGTGGTGGCTTCTACCTGGATTCTTGATCCTGAGAGAAGGAGCAACTCACTTGGGATGCCAATTTTGCAATGTGGTTCTGGGAGTTCTACCTAGAGTTCAACACTTTAGCCTTTAGGACAAGCTATCTGTATCACTTAATAAGTTCCTTTACACTTAGACTAGCTAGAGTACATATTTTTATTTGCAACCAAGGACCTGTCCAAGACAGTTGCTTATTACTTTAGTTTGACAAATGAAAGTATTTTAAGAACAAACTGATTTCCCTTCCATTCAAATGGCATCACAGATTCACGCCTGCTTACAACTTTTCTCCTCTGGGGACAAAAACGCCAGATGGGAATTATTATTCAGAAATATGTAAATTGGAGGATGCAGTGAAGTGAGATGTGGTCCCATATCAGTCCAGGGAGAGTCATGAACGTGGAACCAGAGAACAATATTAGATTCTTCTAGATAGGTTCAATAAAGGAAAATAGCACAGCCATCGCACTTTCTCTATCTTTCCCTTACTGCTATCCTCTGAACAATACCCAGCCTGATTTCTGTAGTTGGGCTCCCAAAGGAAAGATCTCCATGATAAGGTGAAGTTATCTTCAGATAAGTTGTCACCACCAAGTGTCTACACCAAAAAGTAGTTTATTGCTACAAGATTCTGAATTCATTAGCCTTGATGGTTTGGAAATTTATTTCCCATTAATGTCTTTTCTTCTAAGATCCTTGTCTTGGGTAGAACAAGAAAAAAGTAGAAAGAAGCAGAGAGATCATAAGGAAAAGATAGGACTAGGGAGGTAAGTAGAGAAGAACACCAAGAAAGAGAAAGAAAGAACATATTTCAGGTCTAGGAAACATCCCAGACCAAATTCTTTCTCTTTGCTGAACTAACATATTTTCATGTTTGCCTCCAGCTTCTGGGGGACCAGGCCCTCTATTCACTATCTGGGAAGGGAAACTAGCAAAAATACTGCTCATGGGTTACTATTTTGAAATACTCAGTTTTAATAGCCATCATTTAGGTGATAAATAGACTGACTTCACACCAGAATGAAGCTAGTGGAGGTGCCATTTCCTTGAGGCTGCCTTCCCTGACCTCTTAACTCAAGTTGATCCTCTTTACAAGCTCACATGGCACGGTATATGTCTTCATTTTAGTACTGATCATTATTTTAAATAAAGAACTAATTGTACAGAAAGACACTATCTACTATCGCCGTCACTTCATAACAGGAAGGTCTTTCTATATAATAATATTTAGAGACAACCGTATTTGAGAACAGAAAAATGTTTTCAAATGTAGAAAAATCATACCTTGATTTAAAACATACATTTTATGTAATTTTTTTGATACAAGTTTGTTGACTTTGGTATTTTATTGGACACTGCAAGAAGGAAGAAGAGCTCAATGTTCACCTTGTTTTAGTAGTGTGGTTTTTAAGAGGTTTACCAAAGGATTTTGATTGAATGGATGCCATAGTCTCACATGATCCAAAAATAATCTGGATGAACTGAGAAAAGCTATGGAACAACCATAACAATTTTCCTGCTGCACCTGTCTTGTCCTCAGAGCATCAAACCAGGTGTCTGCCTGGCAAGGGCTGAAAGAAAAATGCTGCAGAAGACTGTCTGCCTGGGGCTGCCCAGCTCAAGCTTCCCATGGCCCCAAACAGTCAGAAATCCATCTCAGAGGGATGCTGTGGTCCAGAAGACAAGGGGATGAGTCAGCATTAGTATGGGACAAGCGTTTGAAGATCACCTTATTCAGTCCCCCTAACTATTCCTATGCATGCTCTTTTCACTCCATTTTTCCTGGGTGTTGAGTCAGGAGCTCATACTTTGTTCCAATGTAGTGTAGAAGTTTTAAACATGTTTAGTGATTTTTCATCTTCGTCAGCCATAGTGCATAACTATGATACTTTCCAATATAATTTCAAAGTTTAACTGAGGTATTTATAATTTACTTTGGCAGATGCTCTGTAAAGATCATAACGCTGTTCTTAGTTTGTGCATGCATTTATAAATGGCTTTACCATTTGTTGGAAGAAACATAAAAACAATCTCTCTTAATTTTATATTGCTTGCTTTCTATTCTAAGCTTGACTTCCGTAAGACTCAATTGACTTTTATACATCAATTCAATAGAATTAATTCAAATAGAAAGCATAGTTTACAAATCAGGTGTTACTAGTACATAACTAGCTCTAATCTTAAGATTTATCAAAATGATTTGAAACATCTTCTTCAATATATATAATAATTTTACAACCAGCAATTGCACACCAATATAAAGATCCAAATGATAATGACTGAATTGGGTGTTAGAGTTTCACAATCAAATTTCCTGAGAGAAATACTTTAAAAAATCATCCCAAAACAGATGCCCTTGAAAACCACTTGATGGGGCATCTGGGTGGCTCAGTGGGTTAAGCCTCTGCCTTCGGCTCAGGTCATGATTCCAGGGTCCTGGGATCGAGCCCCGCATCAGGCTCTCTGCTCGGCAGAGAGTCTGCTTCTCTCTCTCTCCCTCTGCCTGCCTCTCTGCCTACTTGTGATCTCTGTTTGTCCAATAAACAAATAAAATCTTAAAAAAAAAAACCACTTGATAAAATTCAACACCCATTCCCAGCAACACTCTATAAATGAAGAAAAGAGGGAAACTCTCCAATTTCTAAAATGGCATCAATCAGAAATAATGGCAAACATCACACTTAACATCTATCCATTAAAACCAAGAGAGCAAGACAAAAATGTTCACTATTACTGTTATAGACTATTTTTTTTGTAAAAAAATAAATATCATCCATTGTTCTCTTTAAAAATCCTATTCATGATGGTAACAAAATATATAAAATACTTAGGGTAAATAGAAATGTATAAGATTCATATGGAGAAAACGATAAAGTTTAGCTAAAGGGCATTTAAGAAGATATGACTGTATCTTACTCTTTCATGGCAAGGCTTAAACATTATATATTTAAATGTTTATGTTATTATAGATTATTTATATAAATATTACACATAATGTTAATTCTCCTTAAGTTGATTTATACAATCAATTCCTAAAACCATTTGGTTACAGCCATCCATAGACATTAACATGCAAAAATGTCTTTAATACCTTCAGAAACAACTTATGGAACAATATATGCAGTATGATGCCACATTTATGACAAACACAAAAAAACTGTGTGTCCATATATACATGCATACAAAAGAGTTTGGGAAGTTGCACAGTAAACTATTCACAGGGTTTTATTAATTGAAAAAAAATTCTGAATATCAACAAAAATACAACTAATTAATATAATAATATGTATAATCTATAAACTTACATGTTATGTCACATGTAATCAATCAACATAATAATACCAATTTATCCAATAAATCATGTACTAAAATTTTATATTTATCAAATATCCATTTCATAATATACCAAAAAGTTGAAGCTCCTTTTAAGAATTTTTTTGTTTTAAGGTTTTTTTCTATTGAATACTTTGAGGATTACTTAGCTAATTTACTTAACATATTTTAGGCAAACAAGTAGGTTTTGAACTACTAACTGGAAAAAGGACCAATGCTCTCATAATAATAAAATCAATCAGAGCATTTCACATTTCTTTGTTATCTCCTTTGTCTTTTGTTTTGTTGTTTTGACAAGATGACCAAGAGGAAACAGAGACTGAGTATAAATGATGTCATTTTCTCTGATAAACTATAAATGAGCAATTAGAATGATACTTCATGACATATACCAAAATGAACTTGGATTGATTAGGGAGTTGAATGAAAATAATCAATTTAGCAATTGTTTCTGACCCAAGAACTAATTTTATAGCAAAAAGAGTGGTGCAATGTCTTCATGTCCATGGAATTCACTGGTCTTCCCAAGTGCCCATCATCTAGAGGCCTCTAGGGAATGCTGACATGGTACAAGGTTGGAGACCTGCCTTAAAAGATGGACTGCACATTTTCAAACCCATGATCAACGTGGCCAACATATAAGGGTGTTTCTCCCATAGCCAAAATGCCCAGTCCAGGAATCAAGGGATGAGGGATCTATCCTTTCACCGGCACATGTAGGAACCCACAATTATTTGCTTCCCATTCCTGCAACTTAAGGTTTTGCTGGCTTAAGGTCATTGTTCTCAAGGAAGTAATACCTCCTTCAAAACCTGCAACAATTTTTTTTTTTATTGAACTGGAAGTTGAGACTGCCACCTGGCCATTGGGAGTTCCACGGAATTAACCTGCAAGGAAAAAATGAACACAGGGCCCTCCTCCAGCCCAAGACCACTAAGAGACCAGTAGTTATCTTTAAAAGTTCAGCAGTAATAGAAAATCAAATCCTAAGAGAGTTGATTTAAAATTTAAAGCAATTCAAAAGAAACCTCTTGACCCAAAGAAACATCTCTCCAATTTAATCTGTGAACAGTGTTGCCAAAGAAAAAGAGAAGAAAATTATCACAGAGATCATACTGAAAGAAATCACTGAAACTAATTTGTCCTCAGTTATGAAAGGACAAGAACAAGAATATCTGGAGAATTATTCCTGGATGTCTACCTGTCAAATTCTTGAACTATAGAGACATGTGATATTTAAGGGAAATAAAGAGGAGACAGAGCTATCATTCAAAGATTCAGAGTAAAAGATGTTTAAATTTATATCATATAACATAAGCACATCCTAAGAATAAAATTACCATAGATCTCTTAAAAACATTTGATTCTCACTACAAACCCATCATAATGTCAATATGCTATTTTTTTTAATATTAGTTGTTTAGTTTGGGCTTTGGTTGTTGTTCATTTTTGTTTAAGGCAGAAGTCTTTTTGCAAACATAGAGCCTGAAGGACTATTTTAACACAATTGCATCTATAAAAGATTGGGCCTATAAGAAGGGGCAATAAACTTGACTTAGATGACTATCACAGGAACAGTAATTAAGTATCTTTTTTTTTTTAAGATCTTATTTATTTATTTGACAGACAGAAATCACAAGTAGGCAGAGAGGCAGGCAGAGAGAGAGGGGGAGGCAGGCTCCCTGCCAAGCAGAGAGCCCGATGTGGGGCTTGAACCCAGAACCCTGGGATCATGACCTGAGCCAAAGGCAGAGGCTTTAATCCACTGAGCCACCCAGACACCCAGTAATTAAGTATCTTAAGTAAAGTATTATTACTACAAAATCTAAGACACAAAAAGAGAACAGTGTGAAAATTGTTTCTGAACCAAATTTAAAGTTCGAAAATAATACTAAAAGATAAACATAATCTTGATCTATATTAAAACTTCGCACATAGGGAGTTCAATAAATGTTAAATTCTTTCTTTTCTTATACCAACAGAATTTGGGAAAACACAGAGAAACAAAGGAGAGGTGGGGGGAGGCTTGATTTTTATTAAAAAAAATAAAGACAAAACTTCTTGGGAAATTCGGAAAGCAATTTTATTGATAAACTGAAGCAAGAATTTTTTGTGTGTGTTTTACTGAAATTATTCAACCTCAGGCATGACTTGGCCAAATGAGAGAGAAACCAAATTTAAAAATCTAAAATAAGGAAAGATCTACAATAACTAATGTGAAAAGTGACTAGGAGACTATTATCTGCTATTTGTACACTAATTTTTAAATCTAGGTGAAAATTCCAAATATAAAACTTCCATGATATAAAATAGAGAATTCTTCCCTTGTTTCAGGTCTCAAATATCTTTGCCTCCCTAAAAGTTTGAGATATAGTCAATTACATTGTTTTCCCTTTGTAAACAAAACTACATTGATTCTGGCTTCCTGTAAGATATTGCTTGGTTCTCCCAAAGATTTGGGGGGGTCCCCAGAAGGTACTTCTAGGCAGGTGTGATCAGTCCAAGTTGTCACCTTGCTTATTGTCAGTCTCCGCTGATGACATTGCCCTTGCCCTTCCAAGGTGCAGATCTTCTCAAAGCTCATGGTCTTAGGAGAAATTGGCATATTTGAGTGAATGGCAGCTCTCTTCACCTAAGTGAGGTCTGATAAGGGATCCTTCAGTAAATTATCTGGGGGTAGAGGTAGTCCAGAGTTTGTTAAGGTCCCTTTTTTGGTTTACATACAGCTCTCTTCCTTCAAGGGACAAACTCTCCAGCTCAGTAAGACTCATTCATGTTGTGGCCACTACTCTCTTTTGACTCTCAAACTCTCTTCTTCATGGCACCTGACGCCCTTTATGGTGGGCTCTCTGCCCCAGTGTCCATGTTTTTCTAGTCATTTATCACCTCTTGACACAGCTGCTACCCTCATGACTCACTCACATGTCAGTTCTCCACGTGTTGACATCTGTGTCTACAACTCAGCAAGAATTCATTTCTCCCCAGGAGCCTCCTGGCTTCCATACAAGTCAGTGATGCATGTAGAGGTGAGCAGGGATAGGAAGTACCACCAATCTCTACCTACCAGTGAATTCAAACTTCAGCCAGGACCTAGCTCACGTGTCCTGCGTATTCATGAGGGCCCAGCCAGGAACACAGAACCCACTCTAGGTATTTCAACATGCAAAGCTTAGTACAGTGATAAAATGCATGTCAGAGTGTTTATAAAAACCACACTCAACAGAACCATTCTTTTTTTTTTTTGTACTTTAAAAAATTTAAAAAAAATTTTTTATATACATATAATGTATTCTTAGCCCCAGGGGTACAGGTCTGTGAATCGCCAGGTTTACACACTTCACAGCACTCACCATAGCACATACCCTCCCCGTGTCCATAACCCCATCACCCTCTCCCTCCCCTCCTCCCCCCACCCCCCTTCAGTTTGTTTTGTGACATTAAGAGTCTCTTATGATTTGTCTCCCTTCCAATCCCATCTTGTTTCATTTATTCTTTTCCTACCCCCCAACTTCCCCACCCCATTGCATCTCCACTTCCTCATATCAGGGAAATCATATGATAGTTGTCTTTCTCCGATTGACTTATTTCAACAGAACCATTCTTAACAAATGAACTCTTTCACCAATGAACTCTTAAATGCCAATCCATCAGAAGTTTCTAGCATTAACACAATTGATAGGTGCTGGACATCTGCTTCCTCCTGAAACCCTCCCCATGCTTTGTTTCTCTGATACTGCTCTGTTCCCTTACCTGTCCAACCACTCTCTCAGGCTTCTCATCAGGTCTTCTTCTTCCACCTACCTTATCACTTGGTAACTATTAGCTGAATAAATTAAATCAGCATTGATCATCAGAAAGATTTATAATCTGATAGAAACAAACAGTTTTCTTAATTTTTTCAAATCTTTCACCAAGAAAATTTTAGGCTATCAGTGCTTAAGCACTGTGTCTCAGAGAGTTATTTATTTAGTTAGTTAGGTAGTTAGTTAATCAGTTAGCTATTTTACTTTGCTGAAGAGGAAACCCAGGCCTGGAAGGGAAGTCATGTGCTAACATCTACCAAGTGATCCAGAAGGACTTACACAAGCCTGATGCTTGGTTCTGAGCTCTGGTTCAAGACAATGGTGCCTCTTCAAATAATAAGCAAATAAATGTTTCCAAGGAAGTGACAAAATGCCATCAGATTTTTTTTTTTTTGTCATTTCCTTCTTTCTGTTTTAATTTACCTATTTGTTTGTCAGTTCGGTGAGAAAGAAGTAAGAAAAAGCCATATACAACGTAGTTCTAGCTTGCCCGTTTCTTTTTCTCCTCCACCCCTAATAATATTTTTAGTTTTGAAGAGTAGTTTTCATTTAAATAGGTTTAGTTTAGTGAGGTTATAATAAAACACACTTATTCACCTGAACATCTTCAGCTAACTCAATAGTATACTTACTTATTTTATAGTATAACATACAGTGTTATAGAGTTTAGTATATACATACAGTATAATATAACATTACAGTGAACAAATGTTCACTGTAAATACTCATCCTATTTTGTATTGGAAAACATGAATTCCCAATTTAATTGACTCTTCGTACATTACTTGAATTATTTTAGTGCTAGATGGATGGGTTTTTAATAGTCTTTTGGACTATGAAAAAAAATAATAATAAAAGTGAGGTGTGATGGCTCCATAATTTGAAGGTAGGCCTTCAGGGCCCACATGATCTGTGTCCACCCCCGCCCCTAACCTCTCTGGCCTTTTCTTCTTGAGCCTTCCCCTCACTCATGCTGCTCTTCCTTCCTATACCTTCAGTGCCCAGGCATGTCCCACTGGAGGACCTTCACGAGGGCTGCTCCCTCTATCTGGAATGTTCATTACTCAAAAACCCTTATGACTCACAACCTTGCCTCTTATAAACCTTTGCTTAAATGTCACTTTTCAAGGAAGCCTACTCTGACTGCCCTATTTAGAATTGCAACTTGCTCCTCCCTCCTCGGGCACGTGGGATCTCCCACATACCCTATTCTGCTTTGCTTTTTTCCACAGCACTTGTCATCTTCATACATTCCACGTAACATTTACATTCATGCTAATTTCGTGGGTTTCACGGTCATTGTACAGGAATTTGGAGCGAGCTTGAGGCTCACTCCCACTCTTGAGAAAGGTGAGAAGGCATCACCACCTGCTTATTCTGCTCAGAAAGTGTCAGCCAAGGAGGAAGGAAGATGCGTTAGGCTCAGGACTCCAATCTTCCAAAGTGGTGGATTTTCTGGATTTTCAGAGCAAGCATTTTGGCTGTAATTTGCTCAGCATTGTGACACCGTGGAAGTCTCACAACCTTCCAACAGAACAGACTAGAAACACCTTTAGCAACAAGCCTGGCACTGCTAATACAAATTGTGAGCCCTTAATAAGCAGGACCTCCTTCTGTGGAGAGCATCCGTCTGTATCCATTCACAGAAACTCCAGCCCTTTGGGAGGAAGGCGAGGCAAGTGGTGTCATTTACTTTGTTTGGTCTCCTCTCCTTGCCAGACACACATAAAAGCAAATACTACTTCTGTCTACTCTCTGGAAGAATTTATAATCAGGAATATTGGAAAAGAGGAGGAAGAGAAGACCCTGACCCAGATTATTTTAGATAATCCAAAAATTATTAAGACTAGATTATATAACCAAATTTAGTATTTCTTCCTGAAAAGTACACAATAGAAGATATATGATATTTAATAAATGGTACTGAAACATTTGAAAAAAGATGACATTATATCCCCACCTTATACCTTACACCTGAATAAATTCCAATAAGGTCTAAAATAGAGAAACAAAAAGGAATATAATGACATATAAATTAATATTCATTTATTATTACAGGGGAGTATGTTGTTCATTGATGTCACGAAACATAGAAAAGTGCAGATTTGAGAAATTTCATAGATATTACTCTAACAAACGTAAGCTTGTTTATAGAAAAAAGACATAAGCAGAGTTACAAAGCAAATCAAGAAAACTATTCAAGAGCTTAATTTCTTTCACATGTAAAGATCTTGTACAAATAAATAAGAAAAAGGAATGGTTAGTAGAAATTAGATAGTCTCAGGAAATTAATGAGCAATTTACACAAAAAAGAGCCCCAAAAGAAACCAATTTCTAGCTTGACAAATGCCTAGTGCTACTGAATGTTGTAGGAAATTGATGTTCTTAAATGCTTTTGGTGGGAGTGTAAATTGGCACACATTTTTAGAGACAGTGTGGCAATAAGAACCAAACTGTAAAATAGATATGCTCTGTGATATAGCAATTCTATTTCTAGCAAAGTACACTATGGGTATCTCATATAAATCATCAAATGTGTACTTATAACTATTCTCATTGTTGCTTTGTTTGAAAAGCTGAAACTTGGAACTACTTAAATATTCATCAACAGTGGACTAATTAAATAAACAATAGGATATATTGAGACAATGACATATTATGCAAATATGAAAACGTATGAGGTAAACATACATATCCTGATTTGGAAAAAATATCCCTGAAATTTCACTGACTGGAAAAAGCAAGTTATAGAACAGTGAGAATGGACAGATTGCACTTGCGGACAAAAAAAGGGCTATCTATGGATGTGATGGGGTAATGCTTTTAAGTATTTATGATTTGTCTCCTGTCCCACCAACCCCAGCAGGGCCACTTCCCTCCACCCAGGACTCTAGCACCGGGGCAGCCCCCTGCCTCAGGGAAGCAAGACCACATGGAACAGAGAACAAAAGAATCAATTCTCAGCTTTTTAGTTTCAAAAGAGACCTTCTGAAACTCTTGGCAGAGACAACAGGTTAAACAATAGCTTTGAAAAAATGAATGTTGATATAAGAGCCAGTTTTCCTGCTTGAAACTGGATAAAATATTCCAAGAGAAAAAGGAGAAGCAGAGAGGAGAGCTGGTAGGAACCATACAGGGATGAGGGTCAGTCAGCACACTGCTCACGTTGGGCTGAGCCCCAGAGTGTGGGGGTCCAGTTTCCTGTGCTCCCACAGAATTTTCTTTGCTGTCAGGGCCCAGGAGAGAGAAGAGACAGGAATAAGGTGTGCCAGGCAGATGGGCCTGGGACAGCCTCACTCACTGGCAGTACCCAGAGAGCAGCCTCTGGTTTTGTAAGGGCCTATTTAGCCAAAACGCTCCATTTCGGTTGAATAGCCATTGTGTTGTTTATGCGGTAAAACTTAAACTGTCCCTGCCCCCCTTCGGTGCTGCTCCTCCTCGCAGGGGACTTACTTAAAAACAAGTCCTGGAGGGACACCTGGGTGACTCAGTTGGTTAAGCGGCTGCCTTCGGCTCAGGTCATGATCCCAGCGTCCTGGAATCGAGTCCCACATCGGGCTCCTTGCTCCGCAGGGAGCCTGCTTCTCCCTCTGCCTCTATCTGCCTGTGCTCGCTCTCTCTCTCTCTCTCTAACTAATAAATAAATAAAATCTTTAAAAAAAAACAAGTCCTGGAAACCAGTCCCAGGTAATAAAGCCCAAATACAAGGGCAGGGCAGGCCTGGTGGAGGTATCCAATCAGTGAGGCGCACATACTGTCTCCCTAGCTACCAAGGTGTGTGGACCCTGCCCTTTGGGCGCCAATTCTGACCAAGGTGATAGGGTAGTTCATATGCCTACTATGGGGTAAATTGTAACTCAATTGGTCACTTATGTGTGACCTAGCCTGACTGTGCAGTTTTCTCTGTGTCATTGGCTACCTGTGCGTGGCCAGGCCCAACCACATGGCCTTTGCCCTTAAAACCAGTCTGTAAGGCAGAGATGGGTGGCCTCTCTTTGTAAGAGACGGCCTTGGCCGGTCAGTTTGATTCTTGATGCTTGGCACGAAATTAAGCTTTGCTTGACCTTCGCTTTGTATCAGTCTCGCTCCTTTGATTACGGACCCAACAGTTTCCTGTAAAGAATCAACAGCCAGTTGAGACCTCTGGGCCAGCAAGAGACAACCCCATCTGCAGATGTAGCTTCAGCTACCTGGCTTGTGCCAGATGCCAATATGGGGGACTGACAGGAAGCAGCATCCCAGGGCCAGGTGTGGCGGTGGGCGCCATGATCGATCCCTGCATGTTCAGAGCTGGCTGATGGCTGACCATCTCATCTGCAAAGCCTCCTTCCATCCCCCTGGAATCTAGCACAACAATCCGGGGCAGACAGGCAGAGAGAAAGCTCTTCACTTAACTGAGAAAACCTTGAAATGCCTGCATTTCCTTTGCATTGACAAATACTTTCTGCCGCTTGACAGAACTGGGACTTAAAACAAAGATTAGGATGTTATTTTTTGGTTGTTGTCATTGTTGTTGTTTAAGAGGTTTTTTTTTTTTTAAGATTTTATTTATTTATTTGTTAGAGAGAGCAAGCACAGGTAGACAGAGGCAGAGGGAGAAGAATCCGAGCAAGGAGCCCGATATGGGACTCTATCCCAAGACGCTGGGATCATGACCTGAGCTGAAGGCAGCCGCTTAACCAACTGAGCTACCCAGGCGTCCCTGTTTAAGAGTTTTTTTAAAGTCGTATTTTTGCACTCCTAAATGTGGTGTCCTGAAAATAATCACGCCTGTTGTATATAAATATCTGCCTGTTTATAAATCCAGAAAGGTATCCCAGAAATGTAAAGGGGGATGCCTCTGGGGAGTAGACGTGAAGGGATGGAGACATCAGGGACTTATCGATTCCGCACTATTTGAGTTTCTTAGCATGTGTTAATTCTATAATAAATCTTAAAGACCCTATCCATAAAGTGTTCAGAGTATATGACGTCAAGCAGACAGATAAAGACATACTTGCACTAAAGCATGATACATGCTCCATTGCAAAGCCCACAGAAACACAAATGAGATAGGACACATGTTCCTTAGAGGTAACTATGCAAGGTTCAGAGGAATCTCAAGGATCCCAAGACATATTGTAGGTACAGCATCCAATGAGAACAACCTCCATTAGGACTATTTCTGGTGTTCCCTGAGGACCTGGCCTGTGAGAAGAGGAGCCCAGTGCAGGACTCAGTTCCAGAACCCTGGGATCATGACCTGAGCCGAAAGCAGACGGTTAACCAACTGAGCCACCCAGGCGTCCACCAAATGTAACTTTTTAAAAAATATATCTGATTGGACCCAGTTTTGCAAATAAGTGCCCCCCACAATTGATCTGTATCCTTGAAATGGTTTTCATCATGTGAGATCCCCAGGGTTGTATACATGAGAGAGTGGAGAATATGTGCCCTTAACTATTTATTGCACTTCATGGTTTAAAATATTTTATTTATTTGAGAGAGAGAGGGAGGAGCGGGAAGGGGGTGGTGGCAGGGGGTTGGGGGAGAGGGAGAAAGAATCTCAAGCAGAATCCCCACTAAGTATGGAGTTGAAGGTGTTGATCGATCTCACAACCCTGAGACCATGACCTGAGCTGAAATCATAAGTTGGACGCTTGACCGACTGAACCATCCAGGCATCCTGCACTTACATGGTTTAAAGTGTGCCTCTTCCCAAGAGAGCTGAGTGGAGATACCATTTGTAAAACTTTAAACAATGGCAGGAAAGACTCTGTTTTTATTACTATTTCTATTGCTATTATCATCAATATTCTTCTTAATCGTGGGACTGGGGAGGGTGAAGAAATGAAAAATATCATCTGAGCAAAATTCAGACAGATACTTGGGAGAAATGAATTCCAAGCTAGGAAATAACAAGAACAAAAGCCACAGTGTGGGAGCCTGAGACATCTGAGGAGAATGGGAGGCTGCGCTGGTCACAGAGATCACAGGGAGCCAGACATGAGAGTGCCATTTCACAGACTCAGGTTTTACCCTGAGCGAGATGGGGAGAGAGGGCTGTGCAAATACATTTAGAATTTAAAATCATCACCAGGCTGCTAGGATCTGAGTGGACCATCAGTGGCAGGGGCAAAAACCATCTTTTAGTGGTTAGCAGAACACGCAAATTCTGGGCCGGGCAAAGCATTTGTCTTTCCTATCTGGTGCTCCTAAACTGTCTCCAGGTGTCTTATTTCTCTCTTTAAAGCAGGCTTCATTATTTATCATCATTTAATCTCACCAAATAAAAATGGTCAAGAGGGTAGTAAGTGGGTGATTAGCCCACAGTCTTTTACCCCTCTAATTTTCATAAAATAACCTCTTGCAGTTATGACTGAAAGCTACAGGCAGGAAGACCAGCAAGATGGCGGTCAACGCAGCATAGAATGAGAAAACCAGGAAGGGACCAGACAGCCTTCAAGGATGCAGTGGAGACAGAGGAGTCTGGGTTCACCAACTAAGTCTGTGTAGATAGTTAAAGGAGTTCAGAGGCACTCCCTGACAATTCAAACACTTAACGCCATTTTTAATCAATTTATTATAATTGTATTCTGAAAGCACTGGGCTTCTGTGGAGATTTGGGGATAGCCCTTTGTGCATCATGATGCTGTTTCAGGCAGTGGAATTACTGTAGGAAATCATAGTTACTCAGAAGAGGAGGAAAGACTGTCCCCAAGGATTGCCCTAAATAGAATAAGTAGCGAGGAGTAATACATTCTCTGACACTGAAGAGCTTCAAGCCAAAGCTACAACTACCACTGGGAATCCATGCCTGATCACCCACCCCCACTGCCATAACGGAATACCCTAGCCAGGGCAGCTTAAACAATAGAAATGTGTTTTCTCACAGTTATGGAGGTTGGAAGTCCACAATCCCAGGATTGGCAGGTTTGGTTTCCTCTGAGGCCTCTCCGCTGGGCTTGCAGAGAGATGGCTGCCTTCCTGCTGTGTCCTCATGTGGTCTTTTCTCTGGGTGGGCCCATTTCTCATGACTCCCTATGTGTCCGCATTTCCTCTTCTTGTAAGGGTACCAGTCAGATTGGATTAGGGCCCACCTATATGACCTCAGATAACCTTAACCACCTCTTCAAACACCCTACCTCTAAGTACAGTCACATTCTGAGGTACTGGAGGTTACAGCTTTGACATATGAATTGTCCATCTGGGGCGGTTGGCGGTGGGGGGTGGGGTGGGTGGGCGAACCATCACACAATTCAGCCCATAACACAACGATTCTATATGATTTTTAAGAACCACAAACACACACAACTAAAAATGGATTTGTACTCCAAAGGATAAGCGTAGAACAGAGATGAAATTCAAATGCACTAAGATAGATTCAAAAGCAAAGCAAGCAAAAAAGAAAAAAATGCTCAGTAGTAAGTGAAAGAGAACCATTTCCCCAAAGAGTTAAATCACTGTCAAATCATTTCAAGCCAGTGGTAAGCTGGGTTAATTGTCAAATACTTCAGCAAGATCTAGTGGAGGAGTTAGCAGCAGTTATTATCTTAAAAAGAACACAGTCTTTTGAAATGCTATTATGTTTTAGAAGCACATAAAAGGTTTCCAAGGAGAGTCCCTTTTGTGTAATGATGCAAATTGAGCTGAGTGGTATGCATCATTTCTGGGGTGACATCTGTGGGTAAAGTCAGAAAAATCCAAAGGCTGCATACTCTGTGAAGGTACTTTTTCTTGAAGGGGAAGAATTGAGATGGCTTCCGAAGACGGGCCACACAAAGCTTTGTAAAGAGAGATAATGGGGGGGAATGGCAGGTTTTAGAGCCTTGCAGGTTTCTTGCTGTTTACAGATCACAGATCCAAATACAGATGTATTTTAAGTTTTTAAAACATTCATTTGGTGCAAAAACCCTTTTCTACAGATTGTCTGCATCCGTGAAATCAGCAAGGAAAGGGGTATCCGTTAACCGCGCAGATGGGTTTAAAAGAAAATGCTTTGTGCCAAAGAGCCCTGACTATCTACATTTTGTGAATAGAAACAAAAAAAAATTCTGGAGAAAGAAGAGCGGAATGAAAAACATTAAAACGGAAGAAAGGAAAATTAAGCTGCAAATTATTAAAAATTAAAAGGCAAAAGGAAACAAATCAAAAGAGAAATATAAGCATGAGCTATGACTGATTCTTACTTCCCCTAAATTACCATTTTGTTTCCTGGCACTAATCCCCTGCACAGACAGAGAATGCAAAGCTCACTGATTTATGCTCCGTTACTATTATTCCTCCTGAGATTGTTATTTGGGTAGTAGGAAACTAATAAACATTTGCAAGTGCCTTGGCAGTGGGTTGTTTTATTAAAATGTGAATCCATCAAACATCTGCCTTTATTACATTTGTGAATGCGCCCCGAGTCTAATAGAGCTCTGTACATATCCAGTCTGAAGTGCCTAGGTGCCACTGTGAGAGCTTCGTAAATAATTATATGCTAGGTTATCACATTATTCAGTAGCGAAGCTTGCTCTCTTTACAGTTGTTTTGAAGAAATCATCTGTGAAAAGTCAGTGAAAGATT